>JAJOOR010033197.1:0-16424 GCA_036250505.1 Solanum acaule | reverse complement strand
AATAAAAAACCTGCATAACAACGAACATGACTACATACATGCATGATGAAATGATAAAAAACTATGAAACTTTAATCTTATATATACTTAAAGGTATAAAAATAATTGAATTAAGAAGAATAATATGGGAAAAAATATTTAATGATAACGAATAAGAGGATATATTAAACCAACAATGGTATGAAATAGACCTACATGATTTAGACCTCAAAAGAATAGAATGATATTATTTAGAAATAAATTCAGATTAAAATGAACTACGAATATTTACAATATTGGACAGAATCTATGGAAGATATAAAACTATTAGAACAATTAATGGAGGAAAATTTATATATGTATCTAAGAACCCAAGATATGTTATATCTAGAATATATCATAAATAATATTAAAGAGATATCAAGATTAAAACACTTAGCAAAAGAATATTATAATAAAATATTTAGCCAAACATAAAATGAATTCCTCACCTACCAAAAATACCAAAAATACCATGAATTTCTCACCTACCACACTACCAAAAATGTCATGAACTCCGTGAATTCCGCACCCCCGAAAAATGAAAGAGACTCCCTCGAACTTTACTCTTAACTCTACCTTGAATTTGAAATGTGAATTCAAAAGTTATGATTAGGATATATAGGATCTCTCAATGATTAATGAAGACTCAGATAGGTGGTAACAAGAAGAGGGCAAGGACACAATTCAAAGGAACACATACGAGACGAAGAACGGAGGTGAAAGGGGCCTGACCCCCTGGCGCAACAGTGGGGCGCTGCGCCAGCCCTCCATTTCATGGGGCTAGTTTGGGGTGTACTGCACCAACTTTTTTGGCGCTATGGGGGTGCGCCGCCCTAGCCCTCTCTCAGAACGTTCTAATGAATTTTTCTTCTCAATTTTAGGTCCTAATTCACCTAGAATCGATTGATTTCTTCCAAACTCCCTTAGATTCATAAGCCCAACACAATTAATTAACACTCCACTCAAAATCCCTCAAGAATAACATCCATTTGCAAGACCCTCACCTCAAGAACTTAACAAAACTCCATTGTTAAAAAATGAAGCGCAAAACCTCAAGAACCTCATCAAGAATCTCAATACACTCAATCTCATGGACAAATTCATAAAGGAAAATCATGATTGGTGTGATTGTGAACAAACCTATCACTATGAAAACTTACATACCTCGAAAGAACTAAGTTCTTGGCGATTTCCCCAAATTCTTAAAGAACTCTTGCAATCTCCTCTTGAACTTTGCCCTAACTTTCTTAAACATTTAAGGATGAAATAAAACTAACTTAGTCTGATTAGACCCCTTAACTTGGGTGGGCATAACGTGTTAGGCTAGTGGGGTAAGGAAAAGACCAAAATACCTCTCCTCAAAATGAATGAAAAAGCCTTAATTAGAGAGGTTGCACTCAAATGGGAATTACTCCTTCATCCGAGCTCAGAATTCAGCAAACTCAGTGCCTTTGGAAAGACGACTCAAAGATCTTAGATTTGATGGCTTAAGGACATTTATTTTCATTGCATTAAGGACACTACTTTATTTTTTTGGTGGGATGAGGCTTTTTGAGCCACTATTCCCTTTTTGGATTGTATTTTGTTATTTTGAGTTTTGATGATTGTAATACTTTACTTTTGCTTATATTATAGTGCTCCTTTGGTTGAAGTGTGTCTCTTGTTCCTATTTTGTTTTCTCTTGATTATGCAACCCTCCATGAGTTTTGAAAATCGTGAAATGCTTGGACTTTTCATTGATAATAATTTAAGGATCGATTGTGTTCATATCGATGTCTTAAATAGTACTCATGATGAGCATGGTGTAGAGTGTTGGTGTTGTGAGAATAAAATTGATGTAGTTTCACTTTTGAGTGATCTCTTTGAATCTTTTGTTGACTAGCTACATTTTGATATGAGCCTTGCAATGAACATCACATGTACTCTTTTAATGTTTTTGGGATGTGCTAAATGAGTGTATTTAGAAGTGACATGTGTGGTGAGGTCTTACTTGAAAGCATGTTTGTGGAGTCCGAGTATTTGTCTTGTTAGTCTAATTGTTTGAATCCTAGTAAATGTGAGACGTCATCTTATGCAACAATTTGAAGAGGGAACCCATATGTCCATAATCCTTTTTTACTACATTATGACGATGTGCATCTATGTTGGCACCATTTGTGCCGAACCTATTGTTGGCATAACCAAAAGAAGGCCTCATGAACCAAATCGTCCCTACCTTCTCACCAAAACTCATTTTTGAAGTATTGTGATGTTTGGTAGCCAAATCAGGCCAAAATCCTATGTTGTGGGTGTGGAAAGGAACGAAGAATGAAAGCCAAGTGAAGGGAAAATAAAGATGAAATGAGACTCAACTTTGAAAGTTGTCACAAAAAGAACAAACCCATCCTTATTAAAAAAAAAGGAGTCATTGTGATGAAAATGAAAAGGAGAAGTGAATGAAACATAGGGGATTCCAAATAAATTGAGTTACAAGTCAAAGTTTGAGTCCAAATGAAAAATAGAGGAAAAGAACTTAAGAAGAGGTGATAATGATTGCAACAGTTCTTTGAAAAGGTAAAGTCACCAAGCCAAATTGATTGTACCTTAACCCTTAGTCCCATTGCAAGCCTTAAAGACCCTTGAGATCTTGAATGAACTAGGTTATGTGATGATCGGAAAATATGGGCAAACCTATGGGACAAACCTTGCATGTGTTTCTCTTTTGAGAGAGTGAAAGTTGCACTGATTCCTTATACCGTTGTTGATTTACTTTGTGAGAGCATGGATTTTTCTTGATGTGAGCGCACTTGAATGCATTTGTTGAAACATGTTCTTGAATTAGACAAGAAGCTAAAGTGAGCTTGAGCTTTTGTTGAGACCGACTAGTCATTATTTGAAACTTTTTTTTCATGATTTTGTGTACCATGTTGTTGATAGTAGTCTTGCTATGGCACATACATGTTAGCTCTCATTGAGTACTGTTGTAAACACCTTATTGGGCTAATTATGTTCTTGATTTACTTGAGGACAAGCAAAAATTTAATTTGAGGGGGTTGATGAGTGGTAGATTTGCACTTATTTAAGGTCCATTTAGCTCAACAATTAGTGTACTCAATGCCTACTTTTATTCTATTCTGATAAAATGTTGATGATTTGCAGCTATGAAGGGAAATGGACAAGCCAAGGATTGATGTTTGAAATAAGGAACAAATATGCAAGAAGAAGTGAAAACTATACATTGTTGATCGCCTAACAAGCTCCAAGATGTACCATGTCTTGAGTCACCATTATTGGTGGTGTGGTATGAAGAAGGGCATAGTTGAGTTTTTGGCCCAAGTGTTTGACTTGCCAACAGGTCAAGTGTGATAACTAGTGACCTAGTGGTGTGTCTTAGAGGATGCCCATTTTTACATGGAAGTGGGAGAGTATCACTATAGATTTCGTGGTGGTCTTGCCTACCACCATAGGTGGTAATGATTTGATTTGTATGATTGTTGACATATTGACTATGTCTGCTCACTTTATTCCAGTCCACGTGAAGTATAAAGTCAAGGAGTTGGCTCAAGTCTACCTCAATCACATAGTTCATTTACATGGGGTACCTATTTCTTTTATTTTTTATCGAGGTTCTCTCTTTACGCACTTTTGGAAGGAATTACAACATGGGAAGGGTACTCAGTTGGATATGAGTACAACTTTTCACCCTCAGACAGATAGAAAGTCCAAGCAGATGATTCATGTAATTGAGGACTTGCTTCAACCATATGTGATTGACTTTGGTGACCATTAAGATCAGTATCTACCCTTATCAAAGTTTGCTGACAACAATAGCTATAATTCTAGCATCCAAATGGCTCCTTTTGAGGCATTGTATGGTAGGGTATATAGATCTCTAATCAGTCCATTCGATGTCATTTAGGTGAGTACCTAGGATACTGATTTTCTTACAGATGTTATGGAGCAAGTTTGTTTAATTCAGAGTAGGTAGAAGATTTATGATAATACGAGAGTTTGAGCATCAGAATTTATAGATAGTGATCATGTATGCCTTAAGGTATTACCGTTGAAAGGTGTGATGAGGTTTGGAAAGAAGGGGAAGTTAAGCCCTAGGTTCATTAGCCCGTTTGAGATATTAGAGCAAATCGGAGACTTGGCCTTGCCACCAAGCTTATCTGTTGTACCCGATGCTTTGGAAGTATGTACCCGATGACTCCTTTGTGATTTCACTTGATTTAATGATTTCGGATCCAGACTTAACATTGAGGAGAAGCATATTCTATTTTGGATAGGCAGGTTCGAAATCTAAGGACTAAGGAAATTTCTTCTATGAAAGATCAATGGAAGCAGCGCCCGATCGAGGAGGTTACTTGAAAAAAGGACTCTAATATGTGTGTCAAATATCCATAAATTTTCAAAGCTTCAGTTACTCTCCTTTATTTTATGTTCGAGGAGAACATGGTTTTCAATGGTGTATAATGTAATAAACCTAAGGGTCATTTTTGGAATTTCTAAAAAATATTAACATTTTACCCCTCCTTGTATTTTCCCCGAGTCAAGTTTGATTAGTTTATGAGGTTAGTTTTGTCGTAGGACAAAAAGTTCATATTTTTGGAAGTTTTGGAGTTTCTGATGTTTTCAAGTTGATATATGTGACTTAGTTAACATCTAGATCTATGAGTCTATAAATGGAATTATGTAATGCCCATCGGTTCAAGAATAGAAAATTTGGTCTAGGAGACTTGTCATTTTTAGTTCCGAGGTCTTTATGTCGACTCAAATACGTGAGTTGAGTTATTGAGCGAATTTAGACCAAGGTTTGAATTTGCTCAACGTTCAAAGTTCGAACGCTCGAATTGGATTTTCATCAATTTCGTTGTATTCATGAGGTGATGTTATTCCTAGGTAAGGCCTTGGTGTAATTTCCGAGGGTTTTGAGGGTATTTTAATATTTTTGATGAATGTTAGTTAGTTGTGGCTTTAACAGTCCCAAGTCAAGGAGACCTCAAATTTCTATTTTGATTGTTCCATTGATTCTGGAACATTTAATTTAGTGGGGTAGTATATTTGGTTTGTGTGCACGGGATTCCAAATAAATCCCGAGGATCCATTCAGAGAATTTATGCCTTAGTGTGGTGTTGCTACTATTGTTTCTGATGTCTGATGAATTGTTCATTGCGGTTGTGGGATCTTCTTCCGCGATGCGTAGGTTATATTTGTTGTTCATCACATTTATGTGAGGCCTGTTTGATTGCATATGTATAAGCATACTAGGCATTGAAATGTGAAAACTGTGTTGCGGTTGCATAAGTAAAAATAAGTTGATTTATTTCCTCTTTAGGATCACGTGGAATAAGTCGCGATCACGTGGAGTAACTGACTTGTATTTCGTGTTGGGCCCATTAGAAGCTGCATGCTAGGCATTTATATTTCACTTAAGTAGTTCTTTTCTCAATCAAGTGCAATTTATCTTATGAGAATTACATGTGTAGGCCAAATAGGAAGAAGATATCTGAATATTTTGACTAAGAAAATTGCTTTCATCTTCAACTTGTCACTCCATACTATGTGAAGATTGCATCTTGTATACAATCTTCCTCTCAAACACGCATTGGGTGTTAGGTCAACTTAGTTCAAAATGTGCTAAAGTCAGGATTTGGTCTCGCTCTACGCTAGTTGACTAAGAGTGGCTTTGGAAAGACCGAGAACCCAAACAGACAACTTAGGCTGAAACTCACGACAACCATTGGATGGATGACGAACCAATAAATTGCCGATCATTTCGAAAAAGGGTTAAGTATAAAAAAGTCTGGTTGCGGTTCCTCAAAACCATCCTTTAATATACTATACATACAATAGAAAATGCCATGAAATGCAATAACAGTTATAGCAGTTTAAACACATTAGGCACAAATAAACAATTCAACAACTAATAACAATTAATTAAATAAGTCAAATCTTATTGTTAGAACTTAATTAAGTCCCCAGCAGAGTCGTCATTTCCGTTTTACTCGAAAAATATAAATAAAAGAAAAATGACTAAGTTTTCGAAAAATTGATTAAACTTATGATTTAAGATAAATCGAATTTACAAAAGAGCAGAGTCGCCACTTAATTTTTTTAGTAAAAAATCAAGAAAAAAACACATAAGGTTTTCAAAAGACTTAAACAGATAAAATCAATTGAAAAAGGGTTCAAGTTCAAATGTACATTCCGAGAAGGTGTTAGGCCCTCTAAATGTCCGCTAACTTGCGATTGACCAGCGATTTGACTAAAATGACTTTGATTAATTTTAATTTTTAACTAAGTAAAAGAACTCATTAATTTTATTTTTATTTGTTTATTACTATTATTTTTCTAACTAATTATATTTTAGGGGAAATAAATTGAAGGGGGGGGGGGGGGGTCATCCTAAAGGGAAGTAATTTAAATGACAAGAATAATAATAAAATAGAGTTGAGTAATAAATAAAATGTACAAAAATAAATATTTTTATTTTTTAGATATAAAAGAGAAATGACTATCTTCGGGATATTAATTAAGTCAAACCAATTCACATAAAAAAAGGGTTAGTCAATTCAAATACAGATAAAGAGCAAAGGGAGGAAATATCAAATTTGAAAGGCCCAAATTCAAAACCTATCCTAATATTAAAAATAACCCAAAAATGGACCTTGCCCATTTTTACACCTGCTGGACTTGCTGCAAACTTCCTTGGGCCTTTGGCCCCCTTTTCATTCTCATTTGTCCTGATATACAGTATGTGTATATTTGATGTATACACCATGTATTTCGCTAATTCTCGAAATTCTGAACCTGTAATTTTATTCGAGCTCCATATCTTTGCACTTCTCAATCTGTATTTTCGCATTTTGACCTGTATATCATAATTTCCGACTGTATACCAGTGTATACAGTAGGTATATCAGTCTGTTTTTTATTCTTTCGGAGCTTTAAATATTTAATTTCCAGCATTATCACGCTGCTTTCAACCTGTACACCAGTTTCGTTGACCCGGTAGTGAGGCTAACTCGAGTAAGAAGAGCAAATTTGAGCCTTTACGGCCCAAATCGAAATGCAAAGGGGAATAGTGAAGTCTGTGAGGACCCAAGGCAGATTCACACATAGAAAACAACAAAACAAGATAAGAATTAGTGATGGAGGACACTTTAATTCTATGCAATACAACCAAGATACATGAAATAGAAATAAGGCAAAGATACATGTGATTAGTTCACCGTACCCATGTTATGTTAAGATGACCAAGGAAAGCATACAATGTTTGGAGAGTCTTCACTTAACATTAAACTAACTCCCACATAATAAGGTAAAACATCAGATGAGGGTGATAAATAAAAATTGAGCTCACAGTGATCACATGGAAAAGGGGGTATGCACAATTGTTGGACAAAGACAAGAAAACAATTTGGACAAAGCAAACTACTGGAATTATCCTCTATCTAATACTATTACTGGAAGAAATAAAAAGTAGTAAGAGCAAATCAGATCAGTCTTATAATTAGCAGATAATAGCATAGGTTATCTATAGGGAAAGGAATTATTTGATGATAAATGGAAAAATAAGTTCATGGGTCCAACAATAAAACTTTTTCAAAATGAATTTTATATAATAAAGGCAAACAAAATGAATGCTGGAAAATATGACATACATTAAATAGCAGCAAAAATGAAAAAAACCTGAAATTGTAAGAGACGAACCCAATTTAATTATAAGCTTGAATATGATATGCTCCTTTACTATCCAAACTAGGACAAGAAATATACTAGACTACACATGAATTTTTAAACTAAAAGCTACCTTATTACTACTAGCAGCAGCATAACAATAGTTTAGGACTTCAAAAAGAAATGAACGGAGAAAAATTATTTTGAGTAATCTAAGCAGAGAGGTGAGGAAACACTTGACTCTTCCTTAAGCTAAAACAAATATGGACAGCACCATAAGGCAACATGCTACTGCTGCATCAGCTAATTTTTAGCTTACAAATACTTGAAGTCAGTAACAAGTAACAACCGATGACAAATAATGGAGGAATGGACACTTAAAGATAGAATGGAGTCTTGCAATAAGCTCGATAATAGGTTCAACAATGACGACAACAAATCAAACAACTAGAGTCTTGCAACACGAATATTAACACAAAAAAAGGCACTCCAACTTAGACATATGACCTATATTAGACTCAAACTGACCCTAAATCTTCAATCATCGATTCTGAAATAGTAAATGCTAATGAACCGATTTAAATATTCAAAATTAGCATACTAGCAGGCGAGAAAGAAAATCCATCGAGCCCTGATAGCTACAGTGGACTAATTAAAGTCATAGCAGAAACAAGAGTGAATAATCATGGATTTCGCAACCCTACACATGTTCATAATTTCATGACTATGCAAAATACCCATCAAATAGCCACAATACAGGATAAACGAAAGCATGAGCACACGATACTTCACAGACACAAGGATCTGGATGCACATGACGTCAAACGAAACATAACAGTGAAAAAAAATAAAAATAAAAAGGAACCGGATTTACCTTTCTCGAAGCAGCAAAATGGGTACAACAACGAGCAGAGAATGAGCAGCAACTTCACCCACACAACCTTAAATTCGACCTTCGATTCAAACAACCAACCTAGAAATTCGAACCAACTTCGAGTAAAAGAATTTCCTTTTCTTCCAATTCAAGAACAGTTCAAAAATTATTAAGCACATAACTTTTGCAAAGAAAACCAACTCTATGTATCGACTCCTCTTTTCTCACTCTGTCTTCTTTCAAAAAAATTCTCTCCAAAAAAATCTCCTTTTTTTTCAAACAATGAAAGAGGGCAGCCTTAATAGAATGAAACTAGGGTAGGAATTGGGTGGAAATAGATGGAACTCGGGTGAGAATCGGCTCCATTCAAAATTTAAACTTAAAAAACCTTCACCACTAAAGGAAGACATACTTTTTCTGAGATTTCAACCCATTCCGGAAGAGGAAAGGGAAGAAAAAGCGTGTTGCTGCCATGAGAGGGACGGGGGAAGGAGACAAAAAGTCGTACTGGGCCTCTGATTCGTTTGACGCCGTGTACTGCTCCGTCTCAAGGCCATGTCGAATTGCACTTTGTTGTTGACAGTTGTTTGCTTTTCGTCTTATCGCCGTGAATCGTTTTGTTCTGTTGTGAACGTTGGAGGCTGTTGTCAATTCACTCGCTGACGCGTCGAGGAGGGGTGGGCGCGTACAGGGATCGATTTGGAGTCGTTCACGCGCTACTGTTGTTGTTATTGTTAGCTGCTGTTGAAGACGTTTGTTTCTGGGTCTTTTGTGAATGGAATGTGTGGGCTGGACCGGGTCAGGGGGTAAAGAGTTGGGCTGGGTTGGCTGGATTAAAAAAAGGAAATGGGTCTTGCCGAAAGTTTGAGGAATAAAGGAATTGGATATGAAATGGACAAATGGGTTGTGCACTTGCATTGGGAGTCGGCTGAATTGGCCCAAATTCGGTCTTGCAATCGGGTTAGAACCAATTGATACATCCTGACTGAAATTATAATAAGAATTAATTAACGATCTAGCCAAATCGGATTAAAGAGGTAACCCAAAAGAATTAATTTTAGAAGATTCGGCTAGAAATCAAAATAAGACTAATTAATATAATTAATTTATGAGCTTCTTAATCTTAACGAAATAAAATAATTAACTTAATTATAAAATAATTAACTTAAATACGAACTAATTAATTCAAAATCGTAATTATGATTTAAACTGAACTAAATTAATAAAATACTTAGCTAAAAAGAAATATCATCTTTTTGATATGATTTTCAAATATTTATAAAATATATTAATAAATATATAAGGACTATGTGCTATTTGAATATTATAAAAAATGACTAAAATCACTTAAAAACTTAAAAATATATTTTATAAACTAATTATTCTAAATCATTTGAAATCTAAGAAGCTCGAAAATTAATTCCTACCGGAGAGGGTCAAAATTGGGTGTCAACAGCACGCAATATCCTCCACCTGAATCTGCGGTCTCAACTTTCTTTCCTATGTGAGTAATCTCCCTTGGACTGCTAACCATGTCATGAATCTATGCTTTGGTATAGCTATTGACGTCCAGATTAGCTCAGCAATATTCCATCTAGGCGTATGACCCAACTTGATAGCTCTTGGTAATAGAATAATTACCAGTTTGAGTCAACATATATCTACTTTGATTGTACCAGCCCTGCATGTGCTCTTTGAGTGCATTAATTTTCCTCCAATACCAGCTACAGTCGATAGGAGTTTTATGAGTCCATATTGAAGTGTCATTCTTCATATATATTTCATGAACCTATTTAACCCATAATGACTCTTTGTTAACTATAATTTGCCACAATAATTGACCCACATATGCTTTGTTCCAATTGCTACAGCCTTTGATATTCAAACCACCTTGCCTTTTTGGAAAACACACTTTACCACATGCAACCAAAGCTACCTTCTTCTTATTAGCACCACTTCCCCATAGGAAATCTCTACATATCTGATCCACTTTCTTGAGAATACTCTGGGGAAGGATGAATATTGCACCCCAAAAACTATTAAATTGAGAAAAGTACAACATTAATCACTTGCAATCTTTATGCATATGAAAGTTGTTTTGAGTATGTTACTTTTATTCTGTGAGTAATCTTGTCTATCAGGGACCAACACTCAATCTTCTTCCATTTCTTAGGTGACAAGGGGAGTCCTAGGTATTTAATTGGAAACACACCCTCTGAAAATTCAATTCTAGCTAGGATTTGAATTCTGACGCCTCTCATCAACCCCAACTATAGGTACACATTAGATTTCTCTAAGTTAGCCTCCAAGCCAGTAGCAGAACTGAAGTGATCTAAAGCTTCCATCACTCTATTCACTGAGTCCACATTCCCTTTGCAAAAAATCATCGGATCATCAACAAATATAAGATGAGTAAGTTTCAGGTTCTTGCACATTGGGTGGTATTTGAAGTTTGGCAATTGACTCATTGTATGTAGTGTTCTAGACAAATACTCCATCTCAAGTACAAACAACAAAGGAGATATCGGATCTCCTTGCCTCAATCCTCTTCTTCCTGCAAAAAAATCATGGCTTCCCCCATTCACTTTTACTGAGAACATGGTGGTAGTTACTCCCAACATAATCCACTTCACAAACTATCCAGGAAACCCAAAATGAATTAGTACTTCCTCCAGGAATTCCCAACTGACCATATCATATGCTTTCTTCAAGTCTATCTTCATAAGACATCTAAGAGATGCATTCTCTCAGTTGTAATGTCTCAAGATATCATGGAAAATGATCACATTATGCATCATTGATCTTCCTTGGATAAAAACCGATTGGTTCTCTGCAACTGTAAGACTAATTGCTGATTTCAGCCTGCTGCAAATTAATTTTGATATGCACTTGTAAATGACACTACAACAAGAGATAGGTCTGAATTGACTGGCAAATTCAGGCTTATCAATCTTGGGAATAAGTGCAATACTAATTGAGTTAATCTGCCTTAGAATCTTACTGTTCTTGAAGAATTCTGGCACTGCATTGGTAACATCTTCTCCCACAATAGGCCAAGCTGTTTTGTAAAATCCACTTCCAAATCCATCTGGTCCAGGGCTTTTGTTACTATCTATCTGAAAAATTGCCTTCTTCACTTCTGTTGGCTCAAACTTTTTAATTAATTCACACTGTTGTTCCTCTGTAAGCACCATTCCTTTTCGTATTAGTTCACCAATGGCTGGCCTTCTATTCATTGTCTCATTGCCTAGAATTTCCTCATAATACTCCACAAATAGTGTTGCAATGACAGCAGGATCTGTTTGACAGTTTCCTGATTTGTCTTTCAATTATGTTGTGGCATGCTTCAACTTCCTATGTTTAATGACAGAATAGAAATACCTTGTATTATCATCTCCCAGTCTTATCCATGTAGCCTTGCTTCTTTGTTGTAAAAATATTTCAGCCATATATGAAGATCTTCTGAATTTCTGATACATTTGGCTCTCAATATTTTGATATTCTATATTGCTTGGATCATTTTGCATTTGCATCTGAGCATGTTGCAGCTTGTCCCTATCATCATTTGCCTCACTTACTATATTCTGTAAAGATTGTGAGTGTAATACTCTCAACTTCTTTTTGAGCAACTTCAATCTACTCACAACCTTGTACATCATACACCCCTCTATATTTATATTCCATCCTTCTTGTACCATCTCCTGGAACTGTGGATGCTTGCTCCATACATTACAAAACTGGAATGATCTCCTGGTCTTATACTCCTCAGTCAACATCACTTTTGCTGGACAATGATCACTAATACCCTCAGGTAAGAATAAGACTTTACAACTAGGCATTGTATCCAGCCAATCTCTATTTATAAATATCCAGTCTATTTTTGAAAAAATTATATGTTCTGTATGCTTGTCACTTCATGTATATCTATTACCCTGAGTTGGAAATTCCATCAATCCACATTCAGTCACACATTCATTGAAATCCATGATTTCAGCCCAAGTAACAAGGTTTCCTCCTATTCTGTCCTCTGCACTCAGCATTGAGTTGAAATCACCTACCACCAGCCAAGGCTTGTTGCAGCTTTTACTTTGAGTTAATAAACTTGCCCACAAATCCTTTCTATCTTCCTTGCTATTAAAGGCATATACATATGTTATCTCAAAAGAAATTTGCAGGGGAATAAACATAACCTCACATGTAACCTGTTGAGCAGTCATACTAACAAGGGACACTTGATAGTAATCTGGCCTCCATATTTTGCTATTATAGTGTCTTTCCAAATTTGTGATATATTCCCAGCCAACAAACATACTGTCAGCCAATTGTCCAATCTTTCCACTCTTTATTTTTGTTTCCAGTAAGCCTATCAAGCTTACCTTTTCTTCGTTGCAAAGTATTTTAACTTTTTTTTGCTTATTAGGGCCATTCAGACCCCTAACATTCCAGCTGAGGAGATTAACCATTTCCAGACTTAAGAATAGTCTGTCCACCTACTTTCTCTGCATTAACTTCCAACTCATTCTTCCTTTGTAGTACCTGAAAAAAGTTCATGCTTTCTATCCGAGATGACTTACCTGGAGGTGTCTTTGGAGGAGATTTCCCTGTTCTAGCTGGAGTTTGCCATTCTTTCATGTTGCCAGTTGCCTCTTTGTTCTCCTGTTGACCCTTATCTTGATGTTGTATCACTATGCCTTGACCTTCTTTGTTTATTCTGTCCTTCCCCTTTCCCATCTACCCTTTTTGGAGGTTGCTGAGTAATTCGAGACCCTTTCTTCTTCAATCTACACATTTCTTCATCATGGCCATATTTATTGCAGTTTAAAAAACGTAGTTAAAAATAAACTCCACTTAACCTACTACTAATATTTAGGACTTCTGGTATAATAAGATCCTTAATTTTAAGTTTATTTTAGACTTAAGTTAATAGTCAAAGAATAAGTAGGAATCAACGTCAGTAGTTAGGAAACTAAAGACATGATTTCAATTTTCTTGCATGACAACTTTATCATAAATATTTTTATTGTTAACTATTTGTTACAAGTAGTTATTATGCTCATATATAATATAATTTATTTTTTGTTTAACTTATTGGTTAGAGTGTGTTTTCATGTATACCAATATAAATTTGACTTTTGGTATAATTCACTTCATATATTTTTTCTTATTCATTATTAATGTGATGTTGAATTCTCATGGTTCACTTTAAGTACATTTTTTATCTTAAAAAATTTACCTAATTTTTAAAAAAGTTTTGTACTTAATAATATAATATATACACAATAATTTATTTTTTAATATATATTTATTATTTTAAAAAAATAAAATAATCAAACACATTTTGCTTATCGAAAGCACTTTTCAAATTAACTAAACAAACATAAGAAAAAATTCCAAAGCACCTTGTAAAACATACTTCTAAAAATAAGCAATTTTGACAGCAATGTCAAACAGTCTCTTAGTGTTGTATCAACTTCTTCTGACTAATTTTACCAAATTTATTGTTGGTATTTATTGAAACAATAAAAGTACGAGGAAGATTTTGCGGGATATGACTTAATTTTAGATTGATGGCAATATAATGTATACTTTTTTGTTCATATTGTCTTTTCGGTTTTTATGCTATCATTAATTATTTTTTATATACATATGTTCACAGTTTATATCTCATGTTCACAAATATTCTTAAAGTTATTCTGTGTGTTTCTTTCATCTATATTACGTTTTAGTTTTGTGAATAAAATATGAAAAAATTGTAGAAGAGATTCAAGAATCGAATTCCCGCTCTAATAAGGTGTATGAATCTGAAATCACATATAATTATCATACTTTCATGTTTCATGTTTTTCTTTATTATCAATCAGTAAAAAAAAATCTTTATAGAAACATATTACGTTCATAGTAAAATTATTAGTGATATACAATTTTTAATTTTTTGAATAGACACTCACGCAATTCAATCATAATTTTTAATTATGAAATTGGGGCTTCTCCAGGATAACCTCCTAATTGAACTCAACCTCTCCTTGGCATTCCTTTCCGAAAATTAATAAATTATAAGATGCCTATCAAGTTGATGAATAAAATTTTTATTTGGTGTACCTTTTTAGAAAGTCATGTTATATTAATTGTTTGTATAATTCTTCCTTTAGATATTATTGAAAAGTTGTCCCCTTTTATATCCCATACGTATTTGTCACTTTTTATTGCATTGGCGAGTGGATGAAAGAATGTTTAAGACCTTGTTTAAATTGAATCTAGTTGATCAAAGTGGTAAAGGGAAGCATAAGGTTCATAGTCATTTTGATTGTTCACTTGAAATTGATCCATATACATTGAAATATCGCGTGCGGCAGCATGTGTGATAATTTCCTTAACTCCTGTAATTTAGTTTTGATTTGATGGCAAACCTTGGGGCAATGGTAAAGTGACAATTTTTTTTTGCTTTAATTTACAATGAATTTAATGTTTTATTGTTGAATTTAGTTGTTTTATTCTATTGGTTTTATGTGAAACAGGTGTTGTTGCAGCTGCTATTCATACACATTTTGGAAAGTATTAGTTCCAATTGTGCTGATTAGAATTTTGGTCAGCTTGCTTAGCCAGAGTTGAATTAAGATTTTGTTAAGTTTGACAATTTGTGTTCGATTATTTAGATGCATTTCTTTAATTTCATGGTGGACATCTAAATGGCTCTGCAGACTAAGTAGAGAGGCAGACTCGTTATCCTTCGGATATGAATGATGCGATTAGTCCTAAGAGTTTATGTGGACATATTTCTGTCATAAGAAAAACTTTACTGTGTTTTGAAACTTATAATTGCTTCCTATAAGAATTTAACAACTTCTGGTTAGTTATATACTTGGAGTAGAACCATATCTTAATGTTAAAACAATATGAATATGGATGGTTTATATATTTAATTGACTTGAATCATTATTTGTTATTTTTAATTTAACTGACTAAAGGATGAAAAACATTTTGACAAGGAATACATCTTTCTACCAAGTGTTAATGAGACAAACATCAAAAAGTACTAAGTAGCAATAGTACTCATATGATTTATTAATTAATAGTAATGAATCTGCTTAATACAAGCTACATGATCAGTAATTAATTAATTCCTTAATTAAGAAGAACATGTTTGCTTAGCAGCTGCATTCATTTGATCCCTTTGAATTCCACCATTACACATATTAGCAAATCCACGAACGTGTTTTCTATCATATCTAGTCAATGATCCACAATGCGACTCAAATATCTTCACCTGTACATCAACGTAATATTAATTTGTTTATACTGTCAATGTATATATTAGGGGTGTACATTACCGGGTTGGTTCGGGTTTTTTAAAAATCAAACCAAACCATTTGTATCGGATTAAAATATATATAAACCAAACCAAACCAATAATAGTCGGGTTTTTTCAATCTCGGGTTTTTTCGGGTTATTCGATTTTCTCGAGTTATTCGGGTTTTCTCGGGTTTTTTTATAAAGACTAAAGAACTAGTGTTCTTTCAGTGATTTTAAAAAAATGTTGAACACTAACATGATTTTTCATCCTAGAAAAGCATTCAGTAGTTTCTTTTGGCATTGCAAGCCCATGAGTTCAATAGGCAATTCTCCATTCTATTTGGAACACAAATTCTCAAAAAATTACTACTATTACTATTTTGGACAAATCATAAAATAATATCAATAATCAAGAGTGATTCATTATACATTAGAGAAATTCATGAAAGTAACATAGTGACTTAAACAATTTTTGCATAGTCAAAATATTGTCATCAAAAGTTAATACGAGTTATTTACATTCAAGTCTTTAAATTCTACACCATCATTAATTACAACCTAGGACCTTGTACCTAGA
>JAJOOR010033196.1:0-17250 GCA_036250505.1 Solanum acaule | reverse complement strand
ATAATATCTCAATTATATTTCAGATATATATATATATATATATATATATATATATATAAAGAAGCTCCTATCTTCAATGTTGGATTGTTATTTTGCCCCTAATTTACATCAAAATATAATAAAAGCATCTAATTATCTATCTTATTTATGTAACATTTATATTTCAATTAAATTCATTAAATGCTTATAATTTTATTAATAATTGTTGTATTACCTTTACTAAAATGTATGTATGCTCTTCTCTTTTTCCAGAAAATAATTAATTATATCATTTTTTTACGCGTTAAAAGCTCAGTTTTATAATTTTCATATATTTAATCTTCTTATTCTCATTTCTTAATCTTGACCTTTCAAATTTCTCACACAAATTATAAAAGAATACAAATGAATAATTATTCCTTAAAGACAAGAAATTAAAGTAGATACATGTATCTTTTAAAGTTAAATTTTATGATCTATCCTTTTTATATTTATTTTAATTGTAATTGAACCTTCAAATTTCCATGTGACTTTTCATATTTCCACAATTTTTGTTTTATAAATTTAACTTTTCCAAGAAAGACTTTTATTTACTACTTCTAGAATTCTTGTGTGTAGGAGCTCTAAACTGGTGAAATAATGTCACAATTATTTCACAATTTGTAGTGAAAGTTGTGAGATCCCCTTATACAGTCACGAGAATAGACAAGAATTTAATTGTTAAAGCATTGGAGCTTAATGTGTTAGTTTTATACTTATTTGTAGAAATTATAATTATTATGAGACTTTTCTCTCTCTCTTTATATAGTTGAATTGTTACTCTGTTAGCAACTTGCTTTAATTTTATATTTTTATTTTGTATGCTCAAATGTATACTATTTGTTTAGTTTTTTTTTTTTTTTGTTTCAGTTTTCATTATAGAGACAAAAGCAAAAAGAAATGCCTAATTGTCTTGCTCATGTGTATCTTTTTTTTTGTTCTATGTACTTATAATTTACATGTACATTAACTTTCATATTTAAGAATGAATGTGATAGAATGCTTACTTTCTTTTTTTTTTTGGAAAAAAAGAAGGTGAAACATATAACATTAGATTAATGGCGGAAAATTTATGTATGAAAATATAATTAAATTCTAATAAAAATAGTAGTTATGTTTATAAATATTCTGATTTTCAAAATATAAATATTAAGACTTTTTACACCTTAATTTATAATATTTATAATTAAATAATTAGTTTTAAGTGCTTGTGGATAAAAATCTAATATAATATTTTGAACACATTCATTATAATTATTAGGAGATTCAAAAGGCAAAATAAAAAAAAGTTGAAAGATTTATCTTTTCCTTTCGGTCAAAGTTAATCTTACACCATTTTTGGTACAAAAAGTAAATCATCTCCTATCAAGCTTTTAATTAAAGAAATATTAATGTTGCACTACGGTTTGCAGAGGATTAATCCCATGCAATCTTTTTATCTTTTCCCTTTTGCTTTACAAACTCATTTTTGACTTATAAATAAAGTTTATTTTATTAACTTCTCATATTATTATCTCAATGCATTCACTTGGGAGGTCATGAAATTGGAGTGTCACAATTAGTAGCGGGACAAAGTAAGAAACCTCAATTAGACACATTTTATTAAAAAAAAAAACTCAAATCATATTATTTAATAATATTTTAAATTTTTAAGAAATAATACTCATTAATACAGATTACACGCGCAAAATGTGTGCTCAAAAACTAGTATACAGAAAGGCCCCGAAAGTGATCAAGAAAGACAAAACAACATACAAGAACCAAACCCAGTCCTTGTGCCACCAATACAAGAATATCTAAGTACAAAAGGGACGATATACAACAATTCTGTCTAATCAAACTATAAAATATATAGACACTACAAAAGACAGAAAATAGTAAATCTCCGTATGCCAAGAGCTCACCACGATTCAAGAGCGACATGTCTTGAAAGATTTGGAATCAGCGGGGTTGGATCGTAATAGGTGCTGCATCAAAGAAAAGATGTAGGACTGTGTTATGAGTACCAAAACACGGGGTACTCAGTAGGCATCATAGACCGACTGAGCTCAAATAGAAACTATATAAATCAAAGATGCATGATAGTGCTAACACTACAATTCAACAGATAGCTAGAGTCGTAATTATTGATAGTGAAGTTAATAATTATAATGAAAATTCGACACCCGAACACAGGTCAATTACAGACAGACATATAATGCAAGGCGATACAATGCATATGTGGCCAATGCATGTATAAGATTAAAAGTGTCGAAATCATCTTACTGGTCGCCCCGTCGACTCCCTAAGACAACTATGTAGACCCGTCGGAGCTCATCAACATATGCAGTAAAAGTAAAAATCCAAAATTCAATTTGTGGGTTGTCGGAGATTATCAACATATGCAGTATGCATGAAGTGCAACCTGAAATATTCCCTCGGGGTCATGGTATCAAGTAAAACAACCCATATTTCAACAAAACAGTAGAATACATATGTTTTAAGCGTTTCTCTTTTTTCATCCAAACTCTTAGAAAATGGTATTTTTCCTAAAAATATTTAAGCCTCGATAGTAAAACCAATAAGTTTAATGTGAATACATCTTTAAGACAAAAACCTTAGAAAATGATATAATTCTTTTCAAAATTCCAAGTTTCCTCAAGTAAACCAGTAACACACTCCCTAGGAGCCCAAAATAATTAAAAATTATGACAAATTTGTTCTCAAATGGACATTTCTATCTCAAAACATGTTAAATATGAAGGTTGTGTGTATGAGTGCATACCAAACACAATCAATTCATTTTCAATACATTCACACCACACAATCAGCAGGGTAACCACCTATCATAATACAATCATACTAACCTTAAACTCCAGCCAGTCTAAGGTCTTAGTCCTACAATCACGATAATATTTCAAAGAGAAGATTGTAACCTACCTCAAGGACGATATCTTACTCAAACTTCTATCTATGAAATTTTCCTTTCAGAGTATCCTCTAAATGATGCCACGCTATCAACTTACAATGTAGATGTCAACATGAGCAAATAGTTACCCAAATTGTTATAAAGGGCTAGAACCTAAAAAATGGGTCAAAATAGGACCATGGGACCCGTGCATGGAATCTCAAAATGATTCCATCACAAAGTCTCAATTAGCTCAAGGAACTTGTGCCACAAAAATGGGCACAATCCGAGCACAAACGAGCTCAAAATAGACCAACCAAGGAAATCTAAAGAATAGTCAAGATATGAACCAAAAGAAGTGAAACTGAGAGGAACTTACAAGATATACATGAGAATAATGACCCAAGCAACGTCCCAATGCTAACCATCAACACTTCCAAGTGATTCCCATTGTTTTCACTCAAACTCGAGCTCTAAAATCGCAATAATATAGTTAACTTTGAGAAAATGAAAGATGAAATTCATGTAACCGATTATAACTACCAATCAATTACACATTGAAATCGCAGGTTATGAGTAGGTATTTTAAGGACTCATTGGACTCAAATTTATGAATCATTGTCATGTTTTAATGCTAGTTGAAGAGATTTTAGGTCCTAGTTCTCTTGTATACATGCATTATTTGAAAAAAGCAAGTTTGATAGATTTGAAGCCAAAAAGCATTGAAGCACATGACAATGGAACTAACTTGCATCCCGTAGAAGTCAATAAATGTCTCACCGACTAAACGTCATCTTAAATGGAGCTTTGATGCCTCAGTACCGGCATGAAGTTAGCACAGTACAATGACTGATTGGTGTTAGCCGACCTTAGAGTAGAAAATCCTGATGAAAATTGAAGGTTGATGCGAGGAGGTGATTGTCACACTACTTTCTCTGATCGGCGTCTCACTGATCCAGCACAAGCTTGAAGGACGAAAGCTGAAGGGCCAAAATGCAATTTTGAAAAAAGAGTTCTTCCTTTGGGATGTTTCAAGGATAGAATAGGGATTTGTGCAATTATGTACCTTTATTTTCTTCCCGATTAGGGAATTGGACATATGAGATGACATAATATGATATAAAATAGAGTGTAAGGTAGAGAATAGAAGAGTAGTAACAACTTCTTAGCTTGTAGAGAAAGAAAACTCAAATTTGGGCCAATTCACGTTTGGAATTCAAGTTTTGCTTGTCAATATTTATTGGAATGAAGCTTTCCCTTATGAGTATTGTCTATATTTAATCTTTTATGAGTATCTAAATCTTTTTTTAGAGGTGTGTGTTCTAGAGGGGGTGTAAAACCATGAATGGATGTTGATTAATCAGCTTTAATATTGATTGTATTGCATGGATCTATTGTTGTCTTGAAATTTGAATCTAAAATAAGTGGTTGCAAACATTGATTGATCCCTCTAACACCATTTTGACTTGGGAAAGCGTAATGGAGTTGGGTAAGACTCAATAGTGAGGACTTGATGAAATTTATATTGTGGATTAGAGCAAGAGATGAGATAATTCGAGTGGTTTCATATTTAATGATATTAGCTCGGAATAGTCTATTTACTCAAGCTTTATTTGGTGTTTTAATTGAAAGGGTCTTGGAGTTCGTGAGAATCAAAGGGACATACACTTGATATCTCGGGACACACCCCCTAGTCTTTTCCAACTTGTTTGGCTCTTATTTGTGTTAAACCATGTTTTGTTACTTAATTTTGTCAAAATCTTAGTTGTTAGCTAAACCCCCCATTTTCATAGGTATGTTTGTTGAGAATTCAATTTGCTATCATGTTTGAGCGGTGAAATCAATAGAAGAAGAGTTCCATATACCAATCCTTGTGGTTCGACCCCGACCTCATAAGCTGGCTATTTGTTTTACATATGACCACATATGCCCTGAAATATGGGACATAGTTGAGCGTTTATAAAAAATGACATTGTTTTTGGGCATTGGTTAATGCTTATTTTTTTGTTGATTTCTAAATACAGATTTGTGTGCATTTTATTTTCTTGCTACTCTTTTGTTTGTGTTGTTTTTGCCCAAATGCACATGAGAGATGGGGGAGATTTGTCTCCTCGTTGAGGCGATGAACATGAGCCGAGAATGTATCCAGCTAAAACTATTTCCATTCTCACTAATGGTTGAAGCCACAACATGGATGGCTGATCTGCCCCAAAGATCAATTGCATATTAGAGACATGGAGGAGATTTTCCTTTCAAGATACTTCCCCATACAATTTTTATTTAAAATTCAAGGTGATATTGTATGTTTTTGGCCCATAAGAATCCCTCTATGGAGTCTGGTTAAGATTTAAGCAAAATATAGCGACGTGTCCAAATAACATGTTACCCGATGTGATTCCGGTGCAACATTTCTATAGATTTGAATTATCGAAATAAGTTAATGGCTAATGTGTTGGTAGAAGGGTTCTTAATGGATTACTCGTGGAGTGAAATGAATGAATTGTTCAAAGGAAATACGAAGAGAGATCAAAGTGGGAACAAGTGTGGATCCTAGGGCGCTTTTGTTGGTGCTCAACCCATTGTTGATGTGGAGCTTGGTGAGCTCTAATTTAGAGTTGGTGAGGAGCCACTAAAGTTCAAGGTTGACATGCTGTCACGATCCAAAGTATACCCTAGACGTGACATGGCAAATAAGACCAAGAGAGATCCTAGACAAGCCACTTGACATAAGGATGACATAATAAAATACAACAAATGAGAAATATATGCAATATAAGTCTCAAATCTTAAGATGACATAAAAGATACCAACAAAGTACATAAGAGAATACGCAAAATACTACTAAGTCTGGCATAAGCCTTCTATTCATAGAACTGACTAGGACAAACCCCTAAGTCACCAACAAAATCTGAAAACTAAAGGACATCAAAGAAATAATGTAGTCCATGGCCTTGCCCTAAAATCATGAGGATTCACCAATCCAATTTGTAGTAGAGAAATCCTGATCTAGCCAAGTCCGGGAGGGAAACAATTGGACCCTATATATGAAATAATATTGGCACAATATGCATTTTGTACTTTGAATGTACTGAGTATAGGGAAATGCATAAAATGTAGGCATGATAATATGATGAACTTAAACATGATATGCATGGCCAAGTAAAACGTAGTAAAATCATTTAAAGAGATATCATAAATCATGAACAAGATCAATGCATATTGAAAACCATAGAATAGCTTTGAAAAGTCTTTTGAAGAGTTCATAATTCATTTGTGGGATATTTGCCGTTAACCAACAATAAGACCATGTGAGCTATAACACGAAATTTGGTGTAATTCTCACACCGAAAAGATAGAGTCTACTTGCCAAGGTAAGAACTCCGTATCAATCGTTATAGCTAAAGTAGATCCACTAGCCTAGATCATTTAAGACAATCATATGTGGCCATATAGTTAGAGACAAAAAGATTGTTTCTAGAGAACCGAACTCTACTAACAGGAGAACCTCCATCTCAAAATCCTCTCGGTGCTAAGTAAAATCCCAATGTAAATAGTCATTGTTTTAATCCTATCTAAATACTTGGAAAGAAGAAATTTAAGACTACCAATCCAATCATAAGTTCATATTAGAATAGCTTCTTTTTAAACCATAATTTTATAATTTGTTCATTAAGACACTTAACCTATCTAAGCATCCAAATCATAATTTTGTTCATATGTGAGAAAACCTTTCACAAATTATTGATACTTTATCTTAAAAGAATCCTTTAGTCATAGATCATCAATTTCATAACACATGCATAGATTCATAATCATAATTCATAAGCATAGTTCATATTCATAGAATAGTCATAGGCATGGGTCCATATGAAATCAATTGAGAATCATGTAATTGAGTTTAATCATGCATAATTAGATTGAATTTAATCAATTGAATCACTATAAATTGAACCCATGGAGAATACATAACAACCCTAAGAGAATTAGGTGAAATTCAATTGAAAAATTGAAATTCTTTTGGAACCCAATGGATGAAAGGAATCCACTAGTGAAGTTCCCACATACCTTGGGTAATCAAAACCCTAAAAGTGAAAAATAAATTTTGAACTTGAAATGACATATTTTACGGGTTAAATAGTTAGGAAAAGACAAAAACACCCTTAAAAAAATTCTGCTGAAAGACCCTATGTCACGACCCAAGGTACACCCTAGACGTGACATGATATATAAGACCCCGAGAGGTCCTACACAAGCCACTTAGCAGAAATAATACAAGATAATAGAAATAAAGAGTCCAAATAGATAGTCTTATAGCATACAGAGTTCGACAAAAACAGAAGTCAAACATAGTCTCAACTAGCCATCTATTACATCAAAAGAATTGATTGGGACGTAACCCATACATCACATACAAAGTTTGAAAATGACAATAAAGAAAAACATATAAGAGTGACATCATCCTCAAAGTATGAGGACTCACCAAGTCTTCAAGTCTCTAATATTACAATCAACTAGCCACAAACGGAGGGAGAAAAGTCATCAAGCCTTACATTAGACATTAGTAGAACAATGTAGGCACAAGTATACATTAGTACATGGAATGTACTAAGTATGAGAGGCATGCAATAAAACATGAGACGTGATCATAATAGGATAAAATCGAAAACATTAAATTCATGACCACGTTAAAGCATAGTAAAATCATTTAAGTGGATTTATAAATCATGAACATGGTGAATGCATCTTTAAATCATAAAGAAAGCTTCATAAAATATTAGTAATGAACTTAATTTGTTTTGTGGGGAGTTTACCATTAACCACCATTGACCATGTGAGCTATAACATGAAATGCGGTGTCTATCCCATACCAAAAAGAGATGTCCTTACTTGCCAAGGTAAGAACCACACGCTTGAGCTAAAATGGATCCATTAGCTAATGTCTATCTAAGAGAAACCTATGGGTGCACATAGTTATGAGATAAAAAGATTGCTACTAGAAACCCGACCTCAACTATGGGAGAGCTTCCATCTCAATATCCTCTCGGTTCTAAGTATAAATCCCATGGAGTAGTCATTAGTCATATTCATATTATCATCCATGGAAAGTACAATTAAGATACTAATTCAAGCTAGAAATATCATAGAGTAGCTTCTTAGACCACGCGTGAGAAAACTTTTCACCATCCATGGTCTTTTCATAATAGCTTTACAAGGCCTATAGTCATTAACTTCATACTAAAAATCCCCTACTACTAATGGAAATAGTTTTAAAAGTGTGATCTATAATCATTGATGGCATATCCGGATACCATACTAATCGAGATCTAATTTAGGAAAATAGCCCAAAAGCATTAAGGTAAAATCTAGATGTTATTCATGTCATGTGACCAAGGTTCATAGAACATATAAATAATTTCATCTATAAGCTTACTTAAGTCATACACGTTTCTTTTATAAAAATATGCACAATTTCATAAAAATATATTGATATATTCAAGCTTCTTTGTAAATTCATGTAACTTAGGGTTCATAGTCAAAATTCATATATCAAAGCATGTGTTCACATGAAATTAGTTGACAAGTATGCAATTAAGACCAAATCATCAAAATAAGATCATAATCAATCAATCAAATCCATACAAATAGAAAAACGAGGAATTGAATGAAAACCTAAATAATTTTTGGGAAATTGAATTGGGGAATTCAAGAAACTTTGGAGACTCAATGGGTGATTGGAACCCATTGATGAACTCCTTACATACCTTGATTAAAGCCCTAAGAAATGATTAAAAAAGGAGACTTGAACTTGAAGAACCCTAGATTCTTCTTCCTTGATCTAGAGAGAAGATTTTTGGAGAGAACCTTGGAGAGAATTCAGGAATTTGAGGGGATGAATAATTTGGGGGAAATTTCTAAGGGTGAAGGGTATTTATAAGGCCATTTAGGGGTAAAACAACGTAGTGTGGGGTTAAAACAATTAGGAAAATACCTAAAAGTCCTATTTCCTTATCCCATAGAGTCACTCATGTTGATCTAGTAGAGCTTGATATGTTCGATTTCAATGTTATCCTTGGTATGGATTGACAACATTCATGTTATGCTTCTATTATTTGTAGAACTCGAGTAGTCAAGTTTTGGTTCCCAAATGAACACATCTTAGAGTGGAAAGGGGGAAACTCTATGCCTAAGAGTCAATTTGTTTCTTGTCTTAAAGCTAGAAGGATGATCTCTAAGAGGTGTATATATCATCTTGTTGAGGTCAGAGATATGGATTCCGAAACCCCTACTCTAGAGTCGGTCCCCGTTATTAATGAGTTTCCAAAAGTGTTTCCTAATGATCTACCATGTGTTCCTCCCGAAAGGGAAATAGATTTTGGCATTGACCTACTCTAAAATATGCAACCTGTCTCTATTCCTCCTTACTGTATGGCTCCGACAGAACTTAAGGAATTAAAAGAGCAATTGAAAGACTTATTGGATAAGGGTTTCATCCGATCGAGTATCTCTTCATAGGGTGCTCTAGTTTTGTTTGTTCAGAAGAAAGATGGTGCACTTTGTATGTGTATTGACTACCGACAATTGCACAAGGTTACGATTAAGAAAAAATATCCTCTTCTAAGGATATATGATTTGTTTGATCAACTTCAAGAGGCAAGTTATTTCTCTAAGATTGACCTTCGGTCGGGTTACCACCAATTAAGGGTGAAATAAGATGACATTACGAAGATGGCTTTTCGAACTTGATATGGCCATTATGAGATTTTGGTAATGTTGTTTGGTTTGACTAATGCTTCAGCCACATTTATGGATTTGATGAATAGGGTGTTTAGACAATACCTTGTATGTTCATGATCGTGTTTATTGATGATACTTTGATTTACTCAAGGAGTGAAAATGAGCATACCAATCATTTGGGGATTGTGTTGCAAGTCCTCAAGGACCAACAACTCTTTGTAAAGTTTAGTAAATGCGAGTTTTAGTCGAGATTCATGGCTTTCCTTGGTCATATTATTTTCGAGAAGGGTATTGAAGCATATCTTAAGAAGACGGATGCAGTTAAGAGTTGGTCTAGATCTCTATCCCTTTCACATATTAGAAGTTTCTTGGGTTTGGCTGGTTACTATAGAAGGTTTGTTGAAGGGTTTTCTTCGATTGCCTCTCCATAGATGGCATTGACCCAAAAAAAGTTAAGTTCATATGGTCCAAAGCGTGTGAAATGAGTTTCCAAGAATTAAAAGATAGACATACTACCGCTTCAATGTTGACTTTACTTGAAGGAACCGATGGGTTTGTTGTTTATTGTGATGCCTCAAGAATTGGGTTAGGATGTGCTATCATGCAAAATGGGAAAGTCATTTCCTATGCCTCAATGCAACTTAAAATTCACGAAAATAACTATCCTACCCACGATTTAGAATTAGCGGCAATTATTTTTGCCTTAAAGATTTGGAGGCATTATTTGTGTGGTGTTCATGTTGATGTCTTTACCGACCATAAAAGTTTGCAATAAGTGTTTAAACAAAAGGATCTAAATCTTCTCCAAAGGAGGTGACTTGAGTTCTAAAGGATAATGACATGAGCATTCTCTATCACCCCTGTAAAGAGAATGTGGTGGCCGATAATCTTAGTTAGTTATCAATGGGTAGAGTTGCTCATATTGATGATGGTAAGAAGGAGTTGGTTCAAGATGTTCATAGATTGAACTGATTGGGTGTTCGATTGGTTGACTCCACCAAAGGTGGTTTTATGTTCACAATGGTTCAAAATCTTCTTTTGTGGTAGATGTGAAAGTCAAGCAAGGTCTTGACCCGATCTTGGTTGAATTAAAGGAAGCGGTGCTTAAGAAGTCAATTGAGGATTTTTCCCAAGGGGGAGATGGAGTGCTTAGATATCAATGTCGTTTATGTGTTCCCGATGTAGATGACTTGAGAGAACATATCTTGTCTAAAGCCCATAGCTCTCGATATTCTATTCACCCTGGAGCCACCAAGATGTACCGTGACTTGCGAGAGGTCTATTGGTGGATGGGATAAAGAAGGATATTGTCGGATCTGTGGTTAAGTGTCCTAACTATTAACAAGTGAAAGTTGAGCATTAAAAGTCGGGAGGTTTGTCCCAAGATATCAGTGTTCCTACTTGGAAGTGGGAATATTTGAATATGGACTTCATTGTTGCGTTACCTTGCACCCGATGACAACATGATTCGATTTGGGTTATTGTGGATCGAATGATGAAATCAACTCATTTCATCCTCGTTAAGGTTTCTTACTTGGCGGAGGACTATGCCAAGTTGTACTTAAGAGAAATGGTTAGGTTGCATGGAGTGCCCTTGTCAATTATCTGCGATCGAGGTACCTAATTCACTTCTCAGTTTTGAAAATCTTTCCAAAAGGGGCTTGGTACTCATGTTTAGATTAGTACGACATTTCACCCATAAACCAATGGGAAAGCAAAACGTACTATCTAAACTTTGGAAGATATGTTGAGAGAATGTGCAATTGACTTCAAGGGTAATTGGGATGATTACTTGCCTTTGATTGAATTTGCGTATAATAATATCTACCACTCAAGTACTATTTGTATGGCTCATTTGAGGATCTATATGTAGAAGGTGTAGATCTCCTATAGACTGGTTTGAAGTGGGGTGAAGTTGCTTTGATAGGTCCCGAGTTTGTACACGAGGCTATGGAGAAAGTTTGGCTTATTAGAGAAACGTTGAAAATGACTCAAAGTCGGCAAAAGTCCTATGCCGATGTTAGAGGAAAAGATTTTGAGTTAGATGTGAATGATTGATTGGGTCTACTTGAAAATTTCACCAATGAAGGGTGTAACGAGATTTTGAAAGAAAGGGAAGCTCAGTCCCCGTTATGTGGGCCCATATCATATTTTGAGGCGTATTGGTAAGGTTGCATAAGAACTTGAATTGCCTAATGACTTGGCATCGGTGCATCCAATTTTCCATTTATCTCCATTGAAGAAATGTGTTGGAGATCTAACATCTATAGTTCCCTTGGAAGGTTCAGGAGTTAAAGAGAATCTTTCTTATGATGAAGTTTCGGTTGAGATCTTGCACCGAAAAGTTTGGAAGTTGAGGGATAAAGAAATCGCTTCTGTGAAGGTTATTTGGAGGAATCGGTTAGTTGAGGGTGCTACTTGGGAGGTCGAGGCCGATATGATATTCCGCTATCCTCATTGTTTTCCCTCCGTTCCTACTCTAGCTTGAGGTATCTAGTCCTCCATAGTTTACTCTTTTGGTTTCACGTGTCTTTGATATTTCCATGATTCCTCATTTATGCATGTTCATAAAAAGCTCAAATTTTGAGAAATTGAGACAAATTGATTGATTTCTTTATGTTTCTGTGCATTTGAGTATGACTTGCATATAGACCTCATGAAATAATGTTTTGAACATGCTTTAGCTTGGAGAGTATATTTCCTCCTCGGATATGTGCATTTTGTGACTGTATTCATGTTGAGGCTATTAGATCTAGTTCCTACCCTCCTTTTGATGTTTTGAATCTCATTCAAGGATGAATGTTCCCCAAAGGGGAGATAATGTAACACCTAGGGTTTGAAAAGATGGAAAATTTGCAGTTTTCCTACAATTGGTGCCAGTACCAACAGAACCACAGACGGTCCGTGGTCTAACTTGAGGACCGTAGGTGGGATCGTGTGTGGCAAGTCCAAAAATTTCTAAAATGTCTAGTCCTAGTAGTTTTTATACGGTTCACCAGGACGGTTCATATCCAATTTACGAGTCGTAGATATGTCTCGTAGGTGAGTCTCAGACTTAGTGATGTTTTAAGAGATTTCAGTTGGAGCAAGGAGGCCATGTATGGACCGTATGTTGACCAACAGACCATAAATGGGTCTGGTCAGTCAAGGGTCCTAGAAAAAAGTTTTTGAACCCATCGATGGTCGACCATGATGGTCGTAGGTGGACTCATGTACTGTAGGTCCCCATTGTTGATGAAGGTCGACAATTATTTTTAGGAGGGCTTTTGGGATTTTCCTAATTATTCTAACCGAATACTATGTCGTTTTAGGTTTTATTATAAACCCTATATAAACATTTTTACCTCCAAATTTCCCAATTGATCTCATTCCCCTAAATTCTCATAATTGATCAAAGTTCTTCCCCAATATTCCTCTCTCTAAAAGCTTGAAGAAGAAGGATATGGTTTCAAGGTGAAGTCTCCAAATGCACCATTGATTTAAAGCCTCTAACATCAAGGTATGATAGTATTCACCTATGAAGTCTTTTACTCCATAGGGTTCCTAAATTCTCCAATTCTTATAAGATAAAATCTCCAATTGAAGTTAGAATTTTTCTCAATCTCATGGGTTCTTTCCAATTATGATATAATTGATTGTTTTATGTCTTTTTATGCATGAATTGAAGTAATTTCATGTTTCTAAGTTGAATTCCCATGAACTGATGTGAAATCCATGATTCTAGACTATGATCATATGAAGAAGCTTTTGAACTATGAAAGATGAATTTATGAAGATGTGCATGTTCTTTATGAAATAGATGTAAGTATTTTAAGGATGCTTTGAGAGTGAAGTGTCAATGTTGATGTTGTTATCGTGAAAGGATTTTATCACATAAATAATTCATAAGGTTGAAAGGTTTTCTCACCTAAGATGAATTAAGATTAAAGGAGCTATTCTAATGAAATTTAGCTTGGATTGACTACTTGATGTGCCCTTCCATGAGAAATAAGACAAGCAGAGAATACCCATGTCTCATGAATGTTAAGATAAGTTAAGACTAATGAATATTCCATGGGATTTATCAGTAGCACCGAGTGGAAAGTGGTGATTACCTATGTACCATAAAGTATGTGCCACCATAGGTTTGTCTAGATAGACATTAGGTAGTAGATCCACGTAAGCTAGAATTTCATGGTTCTTACCTTGGCAAGTAAGAACAATTCTTTCAGGTGTGGGGTAGACACAGGATTCCATATTATAGCCCACATGGTCTCTATGTTGGTTAAAGCTAAATCTCCCACAATAATGAACTAAGGTTACTTCTAGAAGTATCTCAAAGTGTTTAGCTTGCATTGATCATGTTTTATGATTTATGTATTCTAACCTTTTATCTTATGAGTTAGCTTGGTGATGGCATGTCATGTAAAATCCTGTTTAGCATGATTTTATATATTTTATGCATTGCTATCATACTTGGTACATTCCATGTATTAACACATACTCTTGCCTATATTGTTTCACATATGGGGTCCGACGCTTCTATTCCGCATCTCAGTGGGTAGTGATCACTTAGTAGATATTGAAGATTAATGAGTCCTCATGTTTTGAGGACCGAGACCTCTTTATTGCTTATTGTATTTACTTTTCAGTATTGTATGTGATGCATGGGTTACGTCCCAATCACTCTGGATGTACTAGATGGCTTTGAGACTATGTTAGACTTCCGCTACTTTTTGTCAACTCTTATGATATGAATTGCCTTTTAAATTCTCTTGATTTTCTATTATCTTCTATGATGTATGCTAAGTGGCTTGTGTAGGGCCTCTCGGAGTTCTATACACCATGTCACGTCTAGGGTGTACCTTGGGTCGTGACAGTGGTATAAAGTATTAAATAAATTAACAATTTATTCCATTAACAACTAATTAAATTAATCATTTAAAATTAACCATCAAATAAATAATCTTAGTTAACATATAGCTCTAAAATTCCCAAAACAACTTCACCGATTGATCAAAATTGACTCAGGGCAACTATCGAGAGGGGTAAAATTAATTTTATGAAAATTTCTAAAAATGACCTTCTGGGTCATTACATAGGTTATGATTTAATTTTCTCTTAGACTTGGTTAGTCATAGTCTATACATCATAGAGTTGGGAGAGATAACATGTTTAGGTCTAAGAAAGGGAATTTGGGCGTTGACCTTTAAAATAGTATAAGATGAATATCTTTATATCATTATGATCTATATGTGCTGTTGATTGTATAAGTGAACTTTTGAATAGTTATGCGAACGAATTGTTTGAAAACTACATAGAGTTTTAAAGACTATAACAAACTTGGAAAGTAAAGAAATAGTCTAGCATGTAATTGGTTTATAGTTGTAAAGTTAATAATGGTGTGGTGTTGATCTTAATGATGATGTAAGGGTCGTTTAGTGGTCTAGATACTTATTTTATATAACAAACAAAGGAATTTACTCGACTAATGTTTCATGAATGGTTAACAAGAAAAGAAGAATTATCTCCAATAAGGATTAAAAAGGTATTGTTAATTAAATGGTTCTTAAAATAAGTAATGAGGAAGTTAACCTTGAATTAACTATTGAGTCAGCGACCTTGAATGAGTTCCATGAATTAGGTTATGGCTTACTTGGAGTTATACTTTGCCTAGTTTCTAGAATGTAATATGAGTCGTAATGCATGTTGATTGGGCTTTGGACGGAGTTAGTCGTTGTTGTATTTGAATGAATGAATACTTGTATGAATAAACATGTGAACTATTGAATTGTCTATTACACTGATGTTATGAAATATGAATTGTGACTTTTCTATACTTAATGTGTTATCCTAAGAGAGAGAGATAACTAGAGAGGATAGCATATTGAGATATACACTTATTATTTAGATGATGAGTGGATCGAGTCCGATGTGAGCTTCTAAACGAGAGGTTATGTGTGTCTTCATATCAGATACTACATCGGTATGACATAGAAAGACCCAGGATCCCCTAAAAGTCATGACTAGATGGGAAACATTAACACCCTTCTACATATGTGCATAGATGATAGTAAGATTTATTACTCCGAGAGAGTAATAGATCTTTCAGCAAAATACAACGATTATATAGTTGTGAGGCCAGGACGGACATGATTTACATGATCGTGTTAATTTGTTTGTATTTGACAAGTGTGGTGGTGTTTATAATTATAGGTGACTATTTCTTAGTGTTTGATAATTATATTGTGGTTGAAAATTTGTTGATACACGTTTGATAATTGTGACATGTCGCAAGGTATATTCATACGTTTACTGTTAATTTTGAAAGTTTGTATGATTGTTTAGTTAGGATTCAAAATGAGAAAAATATTGCAAAAGGTGGATTGGTTATATAATTATGTGCTCTTATTTGGGTTGTAACTTGGACACATGAGAAAAGATAGGATAATGTAAAATCATTGTTTATACTTCTGAACGTCTTAACATACGTGTAAAAATCAAACTATGTCATAAATCATACTCCTAACTTAGTGGAATTGTCAAAACTCAAATTCGACTTTGTTAACCTAAAATATTCACCTTGATCAAATTTTCAGAATTCAAAACTATGGATGAAAATGGGGCGAGGCAGGGCAGGTTACATCATTTGTGGGTTATGGTAGGTTAAGGTGGGTTTGAGCTTTGGGAGGTGCGAGGCAGTTGCAGGGTGGGTTCAAATGTATTTTATCAAAATTCATGTGGGGCCAGGGTGGGTTGTGGGTTTGGGATAAAAAATATTAATTTGCAAGTTCACATAAAATATTTTTACCAATTTTACATCTATTTTGGATTTTCTTTTTTCTAGGAATAAAAAGTGGCTTTAATCGCCCAAAAATTAGAGAAAAAGAATTATTAAACATTATTACATCACTGTGGCATTCAATAGTTTATTTATTACATCAAATTCAACCAATTCTAACTCCCAAAAAAAGTTATTAACATATTAATTTTAGCAATTAAATAAAAAATAAGCAGTAAACAAAATCTGAATCTTTTTGTTAAACGATTATTATTTTTAGTATTTGAAACCTTTTACAAATTTCACGGGGTAGGGCAAAAGAGGGCTTGTGGGGCGGGTCGGAAATAACAAACTATACTATGTGGGGGGTGGGTGGGGGGGTTTGAAATCTTTGTGGGTTTGCCCCGCAACCATCTCGCTTTACCCTGTTTTCATCCCTATTCAAAACTCTAAAACATAAATTAATCCCAGAAACTACTAAGATCACAAGAAGAATTGTATCACCCTGCTCTACAAGTCATAAAATAAATAATAAAATTATGAGAAGGTTATCACTCCCCGAGCCTACACCCTGGATGTGGTCGGCACTCGAGAACCATTGTTGTCCCTAAGCGAACTTTTGACCTGGGTCAATTCTCAGCGGAAGACTTACTCTACATTAGATGAACTCAAAAGTAAAGCTTTAACTCAAATGTCTTAAAATAGATACTTAAAATATTTTAAATAAAACATTCACTAGCCATAAGAGGCAACTCAAGTCTTAAACGTTAACAAAATAAATATGGAAAAGAATCCTCAACTACTTCTATCTATCTATGAAGACTCTAAATGACAAAGATGGAAGTCGGGA
>JAJOOR010033195.1:0-13572 GCA_036250505.1 Solanum acaule | reverse complement strand
TTTTATTTATGAATTTATTTGACTAATTCTTATGTTTATTTTATTTTGATTTCTCATAAATTTTCTTCTCTTTAATAAACTTAAGAGGGAAGTTCTATTTTTAAGCTAAATAAGAAAAAAGTTATATTTTTAAATACACATGGTACTTATCATGTGGATACATAAACAAAAATATTTAAGTTAAATAAAATAAAAGTTTTATTTTAAAAAATTAACTAAAGCTCACAAAGAAATATTTAAAAAGTTTAAATAAAGTGAAGGGTAATTTTGTAAACAAACAACTTGTTCTTAAAATTTATCAATATATATTATTTTGAATATAACAAACCAAACACTCAATAAGAAATAATCCCAGGATAACTAATCCCATCATAACTAATCCCAACATAACTTATCCCAATATAACTTATCCCATCATAACTCATATTCAAACCAAACGACCCCTTATTGTTCTATTTCTTATGTTATGAGAGCTAAGTGGCTTATATGGAGTCCTTCGAGGTTCAATATGTCATGTTACATCTAGGGGGTACCCCTGGGTCGTGACAAACTTGGTAATCAGAGCACAAGGTTTAGAATGGTCCTAGGATGTCTCATAAGCCACGTCTAGTAGAGTCTTGTTCATGAGTGTGAAGCGTGCCACATTTATGAATGAGAGGCTACAAGATGATTAGAAAACTCCACTTCTTTCATTAATCTTAAGTCATGCGATTGAGTTTAACTCTATAAGGTCTCTCTCCTGATCCTTATCCTATGTTCTTTAGGATATGGCTTCACGAAGAGCTTATACTATAAGAAATGCAAGGGAAAGTGTGGAACAAGAAGCTCCTCCCCAAGCTCCTCAAGTTCCAGTCGATCATTTGGCCGAACAAGTTTCTAAAGCGGAGTTTAGGGCTATTTTTCAAGTATTGGCTCAAACCATGACGGCCCAAGCCAATAGGGAGGTAGTGCTTCCCGTGAACCCAAATGTGGGCATGGCGGCTTCAAGAGTGAGGGACTTCACAAGGATGAATCCTCCAGAGTTTCATGGTTCCAAAGTTGAGGAAGATCCTCAAGAATCTATCAATGAAGTCTATAAGGTTTTGATGATCATGGGAGTTACTCCACTGGAAAAGGTGGAGTTAGCCTCTTATTAACTATAGGGTGTGGCTCAAATATGGTATAACCAATAGAAGGAAGGGAGACCACAAGATGCGGGTCCTCTTGATTGGGAGAAGTTTAAGGCCGCTTTTCATGAAAGGTTCTTTCCCCTTAAGATGAGGGAAGCCAAGGTGCTTAAATTTATCAACCTTCGACAAGAAAGTATGAGTGCTAGGGAATATGCTCTAAAGTTCACACAATTGTCTAAGTATGCTCCATCTATGGTTGCGGATTCAAGGGCTAAGATGAATAAGTTTGTTTCAGGTGTGTCCGAAATGGTGGTTAAAGAGTGTCGAACCGCTATACTCATTAATGACATGGACATCTCTCATCTCATGGTGCATACATAACAAATTGAGGAGGAGAAACTCAAGGAAAAGTTTAGAGAAGTAAAAAAGGCTAAGATCGAAGATGGAAATTTCTCTAATGCAGGATCTGATGGATAAGGTCGTCCTACATTCCGACAAAGGTTTTCCAGTCAAGGTTCCTCCAATGCACCTCCTAAGTTCAACCAAGACAGGGTTTCTAACACTAAGCCTCAAGGAGTTAATAGTAGTGGATCTTCATTTCCTAGGTCTAATTGCACTAAGTGTGGAAGGAAGCACAAGGGTAAGTGCCTAGCCGGTACGGATGGTTACTTTAGTTGTGGTAAGAGTGGTCACAAAATGAGGGATTGCCCGATGCTTACGACTAAAGGAAGAGAGGGCAAGCAAGCTACTACTAGTGGTGTGGGTCCTAATTTTCCTAAGCAAAACCGTTTCTATGCACTTAAGACTCGAGGTGAACAAGAGAGTTCTCCCGATGTGGTTACCGATATGTTAAAAGTTTTTCAACTTAATGTTTATGGTTTACTTGATCCCGGTGTTACCTTGTCTTTTGTGACGCCATATGTAGCTATGAGGTTTGATGTTCTTTCTGATGTGTTGTTAACACTTTTTTCTGTCTCTACTCCTATTGGTGATTCTATTGTGGCTAAGAGGGTCTATAGAAAGTGTCCCGTTTCCTTGTCCCATAGAGTGACTCTTGTTGACATGGTATAGCTTGATATGCTAGATTTTTATGTTATCTTGGGTATGGATTGGGTGCACTCATGTTATACTTCTATTGATTGTAGAACTAGTGTAGTCAAGTTAAAGTTCCCGAATGAGCCTATCCTATAGTGGAAGGGGTGGAATTTTATGCCTAAGGGTCAGTTTGTCTCTTATCTTAAAGTTAGAAAGATGATTTCTAAGGGTTGCTTTTACTATCTAGTAAGGGTGAGGGATGTAGATTTCGAAACCCCTTCTCTCGAGTAGGCCCCATTGTAAATGAGTTTCTAGAAGTGTTTCCAGATGACTTACCCGGTATTCCTCCCGAGCAGGAAATAGACTTCGGTAATGACCTTCTCCCAGATATGCAGCCTATCTCTATTCATCCTTATCGTATAGCTCCAGCAGAACTTAAGGAGTTGAAAGAACAGTTGAAAGATTTGTTGGATAAGGGTTTCATCCAATTGAGTATTTCTCCATGGGGTGCTCCAGTTTTGTTCATTAGAAAGAAAGATGGTTCTCTTCGTATGTGTATTGATTATCGACAGTTGAACAAGGTGACTATGAAGAATAAGTATCTCTAAGATTGATCTCCAATCGGATTATCACCAATTGAGGGTGAAAGAAGATGACATTTCAAAGATGGGATTTTGAAATCGATATTGTCATTATGAGTTTTTGGTAATGTAGTTTGGGTTGACTAATGCTTCGGTGGCATTTATGGATTTGATTAGTAGAGTGTTAGACAATACCTTGACATGTTTATGATTGTGTTCATTGATGATATTTTGATCTACTTAAGGAGTGCCGATGAGCATATTGATCATTTGAGGATCGTGTTGCAAATTCTGAAGGACCAATAACTTTTTGCAAAGTTTAGCAAATGTGAATTTTGGTTAAGGTTCATAGCTTTCCTTGGTCACATTGTTTTGAGCAAAGGTATTGAGGTAGATCCTAAGAAGACGGATGCGGTCAAGAGTTGGACTATACCTCTAACTCCTTCGCATATTAGAAGTTTCTTGGGTTAAGCCAGTTACTATAGAAGGTTTGTTGAGGGATTCTCTTCAATTGCCTCTCCTTTGACGGCTTTGACTCAAAAGAAGGCTAAGTTCATACGGTCTGAAGCGTGTGAAAAGAGTTTCCAAAAGTTTAAGGATAGACTTACTTCCTCTCCGGTGTTGACCTTATCGGAAGGGACGGATGGTTTTGTGGTTTATTGTGATGCCTCAAGAATTGGGATAGGGTGTGTGCTTATGAAAAATGGGAAAGTTATTGCCTATGCCTCAAGGCAACTTAAGATACATGAAAAGAATTATCCTACACATGACCTTGAATTAGGGGCAGTCATTTTTGCCTTAAAGATTTTGAGACACTATTTGTATGGAGTACATGTAGATCTGTTTACCGATCACAAGAGTTTGCAATATGTGTTTAATCAGAAATATCTAAATCTACGTCAAAGAAGGTGGTTTGAATTATTGAAGGATTATGAAATGAGTGTTCTTTATCGCCCCGATAAAACTAATGTGGTAGCGGATGCTCTTAGTCAGTTATATATGGGTAGTGTTGCTCATATTGAAGAAGGAAAGAAAGAGTTGGTTTGAGATGTTCATAGAATAGCTCGATTAGGTGTTCAACTAGTGGACTCCACCAAGGGTGGTGTTATGGTTCACAATGGTTCCAAATCATCTTTTGTGGCGGATGTGAAAGCCAAGCAAGGTCTTGATCCAATTCTGGTAGAATTGAAAGAGGCGGTGCTTAAGAAATCCGTTGAGGTTTTCTCCCAATGGGGAGATGGTGTGCTTAGATACCAAGGTCATTTATGTGTTCCAAATGTGGATGACTTAAGGGAACATATTTTAACAGAAGCCCATAGTTCGTGATATTCCATTCAGCTGGGAGCCACCAAGATGTATCGTGATCTACGAAAGGTATATTGGTGGAATGGGATGAAGAACGATATTGCGGGATTTGTGGCTAAGTGTCCAAATTGCCAATAAGTGAAAGTTGAGCATCAGAAACTGGGAGGTTTATCCCAAGACATTAGCAAACCTACTTGGAAGTGAGAAGACTTGAATATGGACTTTATAGTTGGTTTGCCTCACACCCAGCGACAGCATGATTCGATTTGGGTGATAGTAGATCGGATGACGAAATAGGCGTATTTCCTTCCCGTCAAGGTTTCCTACTCGATGGAGGACTATGCCAAGTTGTATTTGAGAAAATGGTAAGGTTGCATGGAGTGCCTTTGTCCATTATTTCTGATCGTGGCACCCAATTCACTTCTCAGTTTTTGAAGTCATTCCAAAAGGGTCTTGGCACTAAGGTTAAGCTTAGCACGACTTTTCACCCCCAAACTGATGGGCAAGCGGAGCGTATGATCTTGCAGGACTTGTTAAGGGCTTGTGTGATCTATTTTAAGACCATTTTCCATTGATAGAGTTTGCTTACAACAACAGTTATCACTCAAGTATCGATATGGCTCCATTTGAGGCCTTATATGGTAGGAAGTGTAGATCTCCTATAGGTTGGTTTGAGGTGGGTGAAGTTACCCTAATAGTTCCTGAATTGGTACATGAGGCCATAGAGAAAGTTTGACTTATAAGAAAAAAGTTGAAAATGGCTCAAAGTCGGCAAAAGTCTTATGCCGATGTGAGAAGAAGGGATCTAGAGTTTGATGTTAATGATTGGGTTTACTTGAAAATCTCACCCATGAAGGGTGTAATGAGGTTTGGGAAGAAGGGGAAGCTTAGTCCCTGGTATGTAGGCCCATATCATATTTTAAGGCGTCTTGGTAAGGTTTCTTATGAGTTAGACTTTCCAAATGAGTTGGCAGCAGTGCATCCTGTTTTGCATGTCTCTATGCTAAAGAAGTGTGTTGGGGATCCGACATCCATAGTTTCCCTCTAAGGGTTGGGAGTTGATGAAAGTCTTTCTTATGAGAAAGTTTTGGTTGAGATTCTAGACCGGCAAGTCAAGAAGTTGAGAAACAAGGAAATAGCTTCCGTGAAAGTGTTGGGGAGGAATCAGTTAGTTGAGGGTGATACTTGGGAGGACGAGGCTGATATGATGTCCTGATATCCTCATCTTTTTCCTTATACTCCTACTCTAGCTTGAGGTAATGAGTTCCCTTTGGTTTGACCTTTGTTTTGGAGTCATGTGTTTTATGTGTTTTCATGATTTCCTTATGTGATGCATGTTCATGAAAACTTGTGTTTTGAAAGAAAATGAGTATATATGATTGATTTTCCTCATGTTGTTGTGCATTGAGTATGAGTTTCCTATAGAATTCATGAGATTAATTTATTAACATGCTTCAGCTATGCTTTTTTAGAGTAAATTGCATATGAGCTCCATGAGATTGTGTTGAGCATGCTTTTAGCATAGAGAAGGTAGTTCCTCCTTGAACATGAATAATGTTGAGATTTTATGCATATTGGGTTGCTAGATGTAGTTCCTACTTCCTTATGATGCATTTGAGTATGATTAGCTTGGAGTTGATATTTCCTCCTTGTTTATGTGCATTGCATGCATAATGGGCTGGTAGAGTTAGATTCACCCCTCTTATGATGTTTTGAGAACGTCCTAGCTTGGAGTCAATAGTTCCTCCTTAGTTGTATGCATTGCATTGTAGATTCGATTGTTAGTTTCTCTCCTACTCTTTTAGAACCAACTTCAATCTCATTTGAGGACGAATGGTCCCAAGGGGGAGATATTGTAACACCCCGTATCCGAAAAAGAGAAATGAACCAAATTTTGGGAAGTTGCAGGTGCCAGCCACGGAGACCAACCACGGACCATCGGAGGGTCCGTGGGTTGGCCACCCTACCATGTGAATTGAGGTCCAGGACCACGGCTCAACCTACGAATCATAGGTTAGACAACGGTTCGTGGTTAGGGTTCGTGGTTGACTGGCCAAATGTGTCGTGGGTCAAACCACGGTCCACTAGGACAGGTCGTGGGTCAAACCAAGGTCCGTCGACTGGTTCGTAAGTGGTCAGCTGTCAGTTTTTCTCCAGGGTCGTTGGGTCTTTTCCTAATTAATTAGTTCTTGTACTACGTTGTTTACCCTTCACTAAGACCCCTATATAAGCTTTTTCGATCCCCAAATTAACTCATTTACTTCATTCTTCCAAATTCACAAAAGATGAGTTCTCCAAATATTTCTCTCTCTAGAAACTTGAAGAGGAAGAAGAAGATTCAACCTAGGGTTTCAAGTTAAGGTCTCAATTCTACCATTGAAGGCTAGCTTTTTTATTCAAGTTATCATAGTTTTCATCCATGGATTACTTCAATTCATGGAGTTCCCGAATTCCTCTATTTCTAAAGGTAGAATTCCCCAATTGAGTTAGGGTTTTCTTCAATTGTCATGGGTTCCTTTCATTATTGATTTAAATGATTGAATTATGATCTCTTATGCATGAATTGATGAAATACTATGATATTATGATGATTTCCTCATGAACCCATGTAATCCCCATGTTTTCAAGTTATGAATCATATGATATGGAATTTTGATCTTCAAGGAAGAGTTTTATGAAATTGAGCATGTATTGCAAGCTTTATTTTATGATGAAATTCATATCTAACCCATGTTTTCTAATCAATGATGATTGAAAGTGGGTTTTGAGCCTCAAGAGGTAAATTATGGACTGATGCATTTTCTTATGAAATCTATGCAAATATTTTAAGGGCGCTTTGAGAGTAAAGTACCAATGATAATGTTGTGTTGTCAAAGGATATTCTCACTAAAAATATAATAGCATGATGTGAACGGTTTTCTCATATAGAAAGGATTCTTAGGTTGAAAGGCTTTCTCACCTAATTGAATCAAAAGAGTAAGAGCTATCCTAATGAACTAGTTTGGATTGGTTGTCCAAGGGCACCTTTCCATGAATAATAAAGTCAAGTGAGAAATGACTATTCCTTGGGATCTATGCTTAGCACCGAGAGGATATTGATGATGAGATGGAAGCTCTCCCGTAGTAGAGGTTGTGTTTCTAGAAGCAATCTCATAAGATGGAGACTCCCCCGTTAGTAGAGGCCGGGTTTCTAGTAACAATCTTCTTAATCCTTAACTATGTGGCCCCATAGGTTGATTAGCTAGTGGATCCATATAAGCTAGAAGTTCATGGTTCTACCTTGGCAAGTAGGACAACCCTTTTCGGTGTGGGAGACATCGGGGATCATGTTATAGCCATCATGGTCTCTATGTCGGTTAAGTATGATTCCCCACAATTAATAATGAACTAAGGTTACTTCAAGAAATATCGCATATTATTTCAAATAATTTAAAGATGAAGTTAGCTTTCATTGACCATGATGTTATGACTTGTGTTTTCTAACTTTGTTATATCATGTTTTAGCTTGGTTGATTGCATGTAATGAAATGAAATGTCCCTTTTTGCATGATTTAAATGTTTTATTCATGGCTATCATACTTGGTACATTATTTTTGTACTAATGCATACTCTTGCCTACATTTCCCCAAATGTAGGGTCAAGCAGTCAGGGTACTTAGTTTTGTGGCTAGTGGTTGAGTTTGAGATTTCCGAGCTTTGGTGAGTCCTCATGCTTCGAGGACGGAGTTTTATTGTTTCACTTTTTTTATGTATTTTCTCTTTTGGACATGATGTATAGGCTAGGCCCAATTTCATTCTATTGTATTAGATGGATATGATGAGATAAATGTATTAGACTTGTGCTATACTTTTATAAAATGTTTTGGACTTGGACTATTGTTTTAGTCTTGTTGTTCTATTTCTTATGTTATGAGAGCTAAGTGGCTTGTATGGAGTCCTTCGGGGTTCTATACGCCATGTTACGTCTAGGAGGTACCCCTGGGTCGTGACACATGCAATATATCAAAAGCACTTCAAAACAAGGTTCATGTATGAAGATAAGGGACACACTAACATTGTTGGATATTCTGATGCATATTGGGCTGGATCATCTTCTGATAGGTGGTCCACTTTAGGTTATTGTGTTCTAATTGGAGGCAATTTCATATCTTGGAAAAGTAAAAAAGCAAGTTGTCATAATTAGATCAAGAGCATAAGCAAAGTATCGAGCTATGACATTAGCTACGTGTGAGCTTATATGGTTAAAACAACTTCTCTAAGATTTGAAGGTGGGAGGAGTTGAACCAATGGCATTGATTTGTGATAACCGAGTTGCACTACATATTGCTTCTACTGTCGTGTTTCATGAAAGAACAAAGCACATTGAAATAGATTATTTCTTCATTCGAGGGAAGATTGAGTCAGTATACATCGCCACGAGTTTTGTCATTTCAAAAGATCAACAGACAAATATTTTCAAAAACTCATCCTGATGATCCATAATTGTCTATATTTATGGCAAACTAGGAGCATATGACTTATATGCTCCAGCTTAAGGGGGAGTGTTAATTATGGTATAATTAGATAGTTTAGATATGAAAATATTCTCTAATTTCTTTAGTTAAGCATTTAGGAGATTGTGATATTCTCTAATCCCTTTAATTAAGCATTTAGGAGATTGTGCATAGTATATTATTAATTTATTTCTTTATTTACATTATTTATAACAACTATTTAATCTCATCAACTTGAGGGAATAACCAATAATGCTTCTGAATTTCGGCCACACCCACAATATAGAGTCGGGTCGTGGCAATTACAAAGAAAAAAAGAAAAAAGAAATAAAAGTAAAAAATGTATATAAAAAGTGAATTTCACTTATTTTCAAGTAAGGTCTAATATGATCGCTCCTTGATTGCGGAGAAACATATGAATTGTAACACTCCAAAAATTTCTAAGCTAAGACTATTATTTTTCATTTACATATAAGGTCGTATTGGGTGGTTCTTCAATTGCCCATATGTGTAAAGTTAAATTCTTTAGTGTGAGAATGATTTTGGATATCAATTAAGGTTACTAGAATCTCCTAGCACAAAGTTGAGTTGAAAGTTTCCTTACAAATTAAGTTTTGATGTAAGATTCTACTTGGGTCAACTTCAAACAACCATATCTCTTAAAATATAACGAGTTATGTGGTCCATAACCAATCAAATTAAAGTTATTTGAACCTTCTTTCCAATGCCACAAATTTCGCAACAATCCGAAGTTTGAGTAAAATGTTATGACCATTTCAGTAACCTGATACAGTGCAGTGATGAATTAGTCGACGAAAAAACATTAAAAAGGGTCCTTTTTGTCTTTTTACCTCTATGAAAATCCTAAACGAATTTCTTGACTAATTAAAGACCCAAAACAATCAGATTTTCATCTCTTAATACATCATTCTCTTTTCTCTCAAATACTAAGACAAAACCCTAAGGAAAAATCAAAGTAGAGGACTTCATTCAAGATTCTTTCAATCTTTTTCAAGATTCTTCTTCAATGTAAGTCCTTCTCCAAGAATTTCATTCTTTCCAACTCAAATTACTCCATACAATTATAAATTACTAATGAAAATCATAATTCTTGGCCATAGAGATTTCAAGAAAGTAATTCAAGAATCTTAAGAAAGGTTTTCTTGATTGTTTTCCTTCAAGCTAGGGTTTCAAGGCTTCTAACCAAGTTCTTTTTCAAGATTCTTCAAGAACCTTGTTCTTCCAGGTATGTAAGGCTATCATAGTGTTGGACTAGTTCATCCTAACGCCCTACATCTACTTTCAAATCAACAAAAGAAAAATCTAGGATTCTATCCCTAGATTTGATTATTCTTGAGATGAGTTGATTGAGTTCTCGAGTTCCTAATTCTTTTTGAAATTCTATTCCTAATTTTTGAATTGTTATATGTTATGCATTAAGATTCTTGAGCTGATTCGATCATGTCTATATTTGAAAATGAACCCTATGAATTGAGTATTTTTTAGATGAGTAGTATAGTTGAGTTCTAAGTACCATGTTTCCATATGCTATTAAGACCCCTGAGTTGAGTCGTTCATGTCCATAATTCTATATGAACCCTATGAATTGAGTTTTAAATTTTGAGAAACTTTTTAAATCCAACGTTTGAGTTTTGAACTGAGTTCTTGAGAAAGTAAATATGAGTTTTGAGAAAGAATTTCTAAAACGTGATTAGTATGACAATCGAGTATGCCATCAATGTTTAAGCAGTATGGTATCTAGTTATGCCATCAATGTTTATGCAGTATGACTTCCCGAGTCATCAATGATCATATCACAATATGATTTTGATATATTTTTGAGAAAGAGTTTTCAAATATGAATTGAGTAAGAGTATAAGGGAACTAAGTATTCCCAAAGGTATCCGTTTTTACATTGATGAAAGAGAAACTTTGATTTCTAAATGAGTTATGAGTTCAAAGATATTTCAAGAGCAGTTACCTCTTTTAAGAGGATAGTTTGAGCAATTATCTCAAACTAGAGGAAAAGTATGTTTTTGGTTAAACATTAAGCATGAGTATATATTATTGGGAGTAGTATTGAGCACCGATATGGGGATGAGTTCAGACAACTCATATTCCTCATAAACCATGTATGCCAACATGGGTACAGGATAATACTTTTTAGATTAATCCTAAGTAACTTCGGGCAAAGCTTAATGGATCCACTTAGTTGAGATGTTCTATACCCCGGCAAGGTATAGGATAGTTCTAGCAACGTAAGCGAGACGTTGTATCATCACGTCGCTCATAGTGATGGTTTTCGATTAGAGAATCTCCAAAATAGAGTTAAAAGTGTATTTTTATTATATCACTTATTATGTTGAGTTTCATAGGTGAGTAAGTGTTTTTGTAAAGTTTTTAACGATTTCAGTCCTTTAATCCTTTATATTTAGTTGAGTTTATGTTTTATCTATTGCAGTCATTTCACTCAGTTATTTGTTATTCAGCTATATTACATACTCATACATTTAATGTACTGATGTCATTCTACCTACATCTTTTAGTGATGCAGATACAGGTTCTTAGGATCCTCAACAAGAGTCTGTTGAGATCATTTCGTCAGCTTTTGAGTAAGACCTTTTTTCTTCTAGAGGACTCCAGTTTTTATGAGTTGTTAGTAGTAGTTCCCTTGAGGAGTCGTGGGTCTTATCCCGACACTTATATTTGTATAGTAGAGGCTTCATAGATAGATAGTTTTGGAGAGTCTTTTAGTTTCAAATATTTTATTTAAAACTTTTGTTTAATACTCAGTATATTCAGCAAAGTTTTGAGATTCAAGAAATGTTTTTTAAACGTTTCTTTCAATTTGAGGCTTATGTATGCTCAAGTTATTCTTCCGCTTGAAGTCAGCCAGGATGAGGGTTCGCTTGAGGGCCAGCAATGGTTCTCGAGTGCCGGCCACGTCTAGGGTGTAGGCTCGGGTCGTGACAAACTTGGTATCAGAGCACAGAGTTCAAGTGTCCTAGGGTGTCTATAAAGTCGTGTCGGTAGGATCTTGTTTATGGTTGTGAGGGCTCGACTTCTATAAATGAGGGACTACAGACATTTAAGAAAAGTTTTCCTTCTTTCATACTCTAAATCGTGCAGTAGAACTATGTCATAAAAAACTTATTCATACTCATGTGTTTCTCATATCCATTCGACTACCCCTCATCCTCAAGGTAGTTGAAAAGCAAATCTAGTTCCATATCAATGAGTTACTCTCAGCAAGAGTCTTGAGAAAGTCATGAGAATACAAAGGGGCTTGAGAGAAGCTTGTGTGTGAGCTTAAGTGTTGAGATTCAAAAGAATGCACTCTTATTCATATGAATCGTGTGTTCGAGCTAAAATGGAGATGTACTCCTAGACTCTCTTCTTTAAACCTTGTTTCAGTTGAGACCCTTATAAGGAAGTGCGTTTTAGAGTTTAGGTAATGTTTTCACCTGAAAAGGTAGTATGGGTTATGATGTTATAAATAGTAGTAGTAAAAGTGCTCAGAGTTAGAAGAATGCATGCAGAGGTTCAGTAATTTAAGAAAGGGAGATAATGATGAGGCAAGTTATGTTTTGTAGTCATGCACCCAATAAGTTATTAATGAGGAGTTTTCCTTTTTGAGTAGACTAAGGAATAATAATCTTGTATAGAGTTTAGGATATAAGGTAGAGGAATAGTTGTTAGTTAGGATGAGGTAGAGTATACTTTAACAAGAAATGAGTTTCTGATGATGTGTCATTGTGTTAGTAACGACCAAGTGTAGGTGTTGAATAGAAGAGCAGGGAGTATTCTTGAGGTGATAGCTCTAAGCTAGGCTTATGATCTTTAAGGGAGAGCTCATAATATTCAAAAAGTTATAGAAATAATTAGGCAACGACGTATAATGAATGAGTAAATAGTACTTAAGTCGTGAAATTGAATGTGACGAAAATTCATAATTATGTAGACATAGAATAAAGATTCACCACTTGTCATAAGGTTTTAGTGGGTGAGTGTTTCTTAATTTCTATCTCGTAGCTGTAAGTTAGTATAGTAAGCGAGCAATCATATTAATATTTGGGTTTAGTAATAAACATTAAGCTTGAATTTGAGATGAGCGTCGTGACCAAAAGGAAGGAAACGTGAGAGTGATGATGTTAGGTAGTTTTGATATACAGTAGGTGGGGAGTTAAGAGGTTAGTTACAATGAAAGTGAGTGGTACAAGTATGGGATTCTAACTTTGAGGTAAGAGTAGTGAAGTGTGGCTAAGTTTGTAACGACCGGAGAACACCCCCTAGTCGTTACCGGCATATTCGACCTCGAAGAGGTCTTATACAACCCTTAGCATTCGTCATAACATGTATCATAGAATAAAATCACGGAAAATGTAAAACTTTTACTTTGGAAGTTCAACTTCACCTCATATATGAAAAATAAAATCTAACTTCGTCACAATGCACCATCTAGACATAGAAGTATCGAAAATGGGACTTAGCCCTTACATCAATAAGAAGTCTTGAAAATAAGAAGTACAACAATGTCTTTCAACATAAGCAAAGAACTAAACATAGAAGCTAGATCATAGGGTCTTGTCCTCGGACTTGACGACTACTCACCAACTTGGGGAAGCAACTCCAAGTGTCTTGAGAAGTAAGCTTGAATCCTCAACGGCCCGAACCTAAATGTTTGGGGAAAAGGGAGAAAATATGGGTTAGTACAAAACACGTACTACGTATGGATACAATGCATAAAAACCATTAAAACATGCATAAAAGGACATTTAGTCAAAACATGTTTTTTACCAAGTAAATCCAATATGCACACAAATTAAGCATCATAGTCCAACCCAACATAATATCATCTCAACATGTAGACAACCTAAGAAATACTAGTGCAATGCACAGAATAGAACCCCCATAACCCTATTCAAAGCCAAGTATCACATTAAGCAACCTACTTCATGTATACATTCATAAGATCATATTTCATCATAACTTACCATATTCATAATGATCATACATAACATAGCTTCAACATACATAAGTCATAATCATC
>JAJOOR010033194.1:0-18494 GCA_036250505.1 Solanum acaule | reverse complement strand
AAATATATATATAACAAATTTAATAAATTTTTGGGGGTCGATAATCGCCACAAACAATATTAAATTGTGGCGATTTTCTAACCTCCTTAATAAAACCACCACAAAAAGTTTTATATTGTGGGGGTCAAAATAAAACGTCACAAAATGAATTATGAGTGGGATTTCTAAAAACTCACACAAGTTAACCGTCACAAATTAAGCATTTTTTTGTAGTGAAACCACCATTGATATTTGACACTTTAGTGTAACCCCCTTTAATTTGCTATGCATTCATTAGTGAAAATCTTTAGCTATGATTAGCTTTAGCACATTTGCGCTTAACCACTAATTTTCACGCCCACTCCCTTGGGACACAACCCCAACCCTTGGTTGGGTTATTATACTATTGCACGATCGTAGACACTTGCATCGAAAGTTGTGTTGTTGATTACGCAAACATCAGAAATTGACTCATCTCATCCCTCGGATTAGCCACTAAAGATGGAGCATACTTGGACAACTTAGTGAATTTTAGAGAATATTCTTGAGCACTCATACCTCCTTGACGAAGGTTGATAAATTCCTCCACCTTTGCTTCCCTCTTCTCTCGGGGAAAGAACCTATCAAGGAATGCTTTCTTTAACACCTCCCAATCTATGGGACCCGCTTCAACCGGCCTATTACCATTCCATTGAGTATACCCTACTTGGGCCACATCCTTCAATTGATAAGCGGCTAGCTCCAGTTTCTCAATAAAAGTCACCACCATACCATCAATTATCTTGTAGACCTCTTCCACGAACTCTTGAGGGTATTTACCAACTATGGAACAAAGGAACATAGGAGGGCTCATTCTTGTGAAGTTTCTCAACCTTGATGCCACGGTGCTCACATTAGGGTTCAGACGGGGTCCAACATCCCTATTTGCTTGTGTCGTCATAGCTTGGGCTTGTGTTGTTATGGCTTGGGTCAATATTTGGAGATTTGTCCTTATTTCCACATTTGTCATGGCCCCCTAATCATTAGGAGCTTGAGGAACTTGAGGCTCTTGAGGACCTTCGAGACCTTGGGGAGGAACTCCCTTATTCACATTCTTATCTTCCATCCTTTTTGCGGTCGCCCTTCTTGCATTCATATCCTATAGACACAAGAGAAGGGTTAGGAAAAGGACTTCATATATTTAAAACTCTAAGGCACGACTAAAGAGTTTGAAAGAAGTGAAATTTCCTAAACATCCTATAGCCTCTCATTCATAAGTGTGGCGCGCTTCACACTTATGAACAAGACTCTACTAGACGTGGTTCATGAGATATCATCATAGAATCATTATAAACCTTGTGCTCTGATTACCAAGTTTGTCACGACCCAGGGGTACCCCCTAGATGTAACATGGCGTATTCGACCCCGAAGGAGTCTCATACAAGCCCTTAGAATAATCGTAAACATAAGTAATACAAATGATGCGGAATTTAAAACTTTACAATCAAAGTCTTTTCCTTAATATAAAAAATAGGAGTCTAAACATTATCTTAATGAAGCATCTACTACAATAGAATCTGAATAAAGTCATAGCCTTTTACAATAAAGTCTCTAACTGGAACATAAGAAAGGGAACTAAAAAAGAATAGCTCTTGTCCTCGAACTATCAAGACTCACCAAGGGAAGGAGAGAATCAATCCAAGCCTTCAATCAAAGAGAAGCAACCTAAATGACTGGTACCTACACTTATAGAAAAAGGTAGAGAATATGGGTTAGCACAAAAATGTACTAAGTATGGAAGCCATGCATAAAAATCATTAAAACATGCTTATAAGGGGGCATTTAGTTCAAACCATACATTTATCAAGTTTAAAAGCCAACATGCACATTTGTGAAGAAACATAAGTCAATCAATATCATAAGCAACCCAAAGCTATACTTTGGCAATGCCAAGATAAGATCCCATAATCCTACCTAAGACTAAGTACCACTTTTAGGTCACCAACATCATACATATCATACCTTGACCTCATCATTAGCCAACATTCATAGACAAGGAAGTATTCATATTTATAACTTGTAGCGAGTAAAGTCTTCCTTAACAACATTACATATCATACATGCATAATTCATAAGTCTTCAAGCATAAGAGAACCTCACCACAACCACTCTTAAAGCCCACTTGTGCAATGCATAAATGGAGTCACATACCCCCACTCACACTAAGTAGTACTTCTTGAGAAGTCATAGTTATAGTTCATGTCCTTGTCATATTCATATTCTTATCATATAGGGAAATATAGCCTTAACCGACATAGACCATGTGAGCTACATGGAATCCGGTGTCTTACCCCACACAAAAAAAGAGTTGTCCTACTTGCCTAAGGTAGAACTAACATATTAGCTTTTAGGTGGATCCACTAGCTAAAGACCTATGTGGGCACATAGTTATGGGATAAGGAGATTGCTACTAGAAACTCGGACTTTCTAACGTAAAAGGTTTCCATCTCATGAGATAACTAACTTTGGGAAGCCGGACGTTCTATCGTAAAAGCTTCCATCTCATATTCATATCCACTCGGTGCTAAGCATAATTCCCTTTAAAATTCATATTAAGTCTTTACTTAATTTCATGTTCATGAAAGAATGCACTAGGCATTCAAACCAATATAGTATCATCATAGCTCATAGATTCATTAGGTGAGAATGTCCTTTCAACCTTAGAATCATCAATATGTGAGTAAACCTTTCACAGCATCATCATAGTGTGTTCATGTGAATAGCCTTTCATTCAACAAAACAATACTATCATAGTCATAGACATTTCTTACGTAATCATGTGTAAGGGTAAGGGAGAATGATCTTACAACAATACCACAATTACACAATAATCATAGGATCTTCACTTTCTAAGTGAATCATAAGCTCATACACAATTCTCATAAAGATGTACAAACCCTCATACTTTGTCCTTCAAGGGCCATGAATCAAAATCAACCCAAACATATACAATTACTACATAATAATAGGGGAATTTCATGATTCAATAACTAATCAACATAACATAATCAATTGAGATACTTCTAATATCATTTAACCCACATCATCAATTCATAGTTTAACATTCTGGGAAATCATCGGTCCATGGGGAAATTTCAACATAATTCAATAATACTTCATCAATCCAATCATAATTCATCATAACCAACCATAATCAACCATAAATAAACAATTGAAAACGTTTTGGAAGAGGACCCATGACATAGATTGAAACCCTAGGTTTCGGGGAAATTGGAATCTTTAAAACCAAGTTTTGAAGGGACTCTATGGGTGGAAACTACCCATAGATGAAAATCCACCATACCTTAATGGAGTTTTCTCCTAAATTTGAGAAGAAAGACCTTGGTTCTTCAAGCCCTAGCCCCCACTTCTTCTTCTTCTTCTTTGGGAACTTCTAGAGAGAGAAATATTGAGAGGAAGAGAAATTTTGGTTTGATTTGGATGTTTGAGTATAATGACTTGTTTTGTGTGTATTTGGACTTAAAACAACTTATATAGTACCCCTAAAAATACCCAAAATTACCTCACTTTAAATGGACTAAAATAGGAAAAGACCAAACTAACCTTTAATCAATGACCCTGCCAGGTGTCACGAGCCACATTCACAAGCCATGGTGAGGACCACGACCTGTGGTCCTGCTCGTGAAGGTGAGGCAGTAGCTAGGATTTTGGTGCATGAAGCATACTTGCCCAAGGCAATCCCACAAGGCGCTCCACGAGCCGTGGTCAAAACCAGCAGTCATGGTCCTTCTTGTGGTCCATGAGGTAGTAGCCATGCATTTTGGGGGCCCTAGCTCAAATGCCCAGGGTATCTTCACGAGGAGCTCCACGAGCCGTGGTCCCTCTCGTGGACCTTGGGGAAGTAGCTAACCTACTTGGTTGCCACCCTCACACGCCCAAATCTTCTCCATGAGCCTTTCTACGAGTCGTGGTCTTCACCACGAGCCATGAAGTGGCTCGTGAATGAGAGCCCCTTTTTGGCAGATTTTGGGGAGCACGCTGCCTTGGCTACCCTGAGCCACACCATGATCCGTGGTCTCTACCATGAATCGTGGGGGTGGTCATGGTCACTAGGGCAGTGTCTGGGGAAGAGTGGACTATTTTGGTCCTCTCCCTTGACCCTAGCCCTTAACTCATGACATTTACCCTCACGTTTAGGCTCTAGTTTCGCCTACTATTTTCGGAGTGTTACACTTCAAGGGTTAGGGATTTTGTTAGAATGAACCCTATCAAATTTCATGGCTCCAAAGTAGAAGAGGATCCTCAAAGGTTCATCGATGAAGTTTACAAAGTTGTTGCTATTATGGGGGTATCTTCAGAGGAGAAGCCGGAGTTAGCCGCCTACCAACTAAAAGATGTTGATCAAAGATGGTATGATCAATGAAAGGGTGGAAGATCCGTAGGAGCTAGTCCGGTAGGATGGGAATTGTTCAAATCGGCATTTGTTGATAGATTATTTCCCCAAGAGTTGAGGGAAGCTAAGGGGGAAGAGTTCATTAACCTTTTGTCAAGGAAGTATGAGCGTGAAAGAGTATGCCCTAAAATTCACTCAATTGTCCAAGTATGCTCCAACTATGGTGGCAGATTTGAGGGATATAATGAGTAGGTTTTTAACGAGTGTGTCCGACTTGGTTGAAAAATAATGTCGTACGACAATGCTCCATCATGACATGGATATCTCAAGGCTTATGGTATATGCTCAACAAATTGAGGAGTCAAAACTCAAGGAAAATAATTGGGAGGTGGAAAGATCTAGAACCGGTGATAGGAACTTCTCCAATGCTAGGTTCGATGGACAAGGTCGACCAAGGTTTAGACAAAGGTTTTCCAACCAAGGCTCTTGTAGTGCTCCAAGGGTCAACAAGGAGAGGGTTTCCAACCCTAAACCTCAAGGGGTAATAGTAGTGGTTCTTATGTGGCTAAGCCTAATAGTGAAATATGTGGAAGAAAAAATGATTGTAAGTGCCTAGTTGACACTGATGGGTGTTTAGTTATGGGAAGATTGGCCACAAGATGAGAGATTGTCTGATGCTCAAGGTTAAGGGAAGAGAAGATAAACAAGCTCCTCCAAGCGGTTCAATATCCAATGCCCCAAAGCAAAACCACTTCTATGCTCTTCAATCCCGAGGGGACCTAGAGAGCTCCCCGAATGTGGTGACCGGTATATTAAAAGTCTTTCTTATTGATGTGTATGCCTTGTTAGATCCTGGTGCTACTTTGTCCTTTGTGACAACTTTTGTGGCCATGAAGTTTGATATACTCCCCTAAGTGTTAGTAGAGCTTTTTTCAGGCTCTACCCTAGTTGGTGACTCGCTGGTGGCTAAGAGAGTCTATAGGAGATGTCCCATTTCCTTAGATCATAGAGTTTCTTTGGTAGATTTGGTAGAGTTAGACATGTTCGACTAATATGTGATTTTGGGTATGGATTGGTTGCATGCATGTTATGCCTATGTAGATTGTAGGACTCGGGTGGTTAGATTTCTAATTTCCAAATAAGCCTATATTATAGTGGAAGGGGGGAAATTCCATGCCTAGAGGTCAATTTGTCTCTTGTCTCAAAGCTAGGAAGATGATCTCAAAAGGGTGTATTTACCATTTTGTTAGGGTGATGGATGTTGAATCTGAAAACCCTTCTCTAGAGTCGGTTCTGATAGTTAATGAGTAACCAGAAATTTTCCCCGATGATTTGCCCAGTATTCCTCCCGGGCGGGAAATAGATTTTTGTTTTAACCTTTTACCAGAAACGCAACCTATCTCAATTCCTTCTTATAGAATGGCTCCACGGAGTTAAAAGAGTTGGAAGAGCAACTAAAGGATTTATTAGATAAGGGCTTCATCCGACCAAGTATCTCTCTATGGGGTGCTCCAGTGTTGTTTGTTATAAAGAAGGATGGGTCTCTTAGAATGTACATCAATTATCGTAAATTGAATAAAGTGACCATCAAGAATAAGCATCCTCTCCCAAGGATAGATGACTTGTTTGACCAACTTCAAGGAGCTAGCTATTTCTCTAAGATTGATCTTCGTTCGAGTTATCACAAATTGATGGTGAGAGGAGATGATATTCCAAAGACAGCCTTCAGAACCCGGTATGGTCATTATGAGTTTGTGGTAATGTCGTTTGGGTTGACTAATGCTCCGGCGGCGTTTATGGACTTGATGAATAAAGTGTTTAGGCAATACCTAGACATATTTGTGATTGTGTTTATCGACGATATATTTATCTATTCAAGGAGTGAGAATGAACATGTGGACCATTTGAGAATTGTGTTGCAAGTTCTTAAGGACCAACAACTTTTTGCAAAGTTTAGCAAGTGTGAATTTTGGTTAAAGTCTGTAGCTTTCCTTGGTCATATTTTGTCAAGCAAGGGTATTGAGGTAGATCCTACGAAGACGGATGCGGTCAAGAGTTGGCCTAGACCTCTAAGTCCTTTCGACATTAGAAGATTTTCGGTTTTGGCTGGTTACTATAGAAGGTTTATTGAGGGGTTTTCTTTCATTGCCTCTCTTTTGATGTCTTTGACTCAAAAGAAAGCTAAGTTTTAGTGGTCGGAAGCTTGTGAGAGAAGTTTCCAAGAGTTGAAATATAGACTTACTTCCGCTCCGGTGTTGACCTTATCGGAATGTACAAATGGTTTTGTGGTGTATTGTGATGCCTTTAGAGCTGGGTTGTGATGTGTGCTCATGCAAAACGGTAAGGTGATTGCCTATGCTTCAAGGCAACTTAAAGTTCATGAGAAGAATTATCCGACCCATGACATTGAATTAGCAGCGGTGGTGTTTGCCTTAAAAATATATAGGCATTATTTGTATGGAGTCCATGCAGATGTCTTCACCGATCACAAGAGTCTACAATATGTGTTTAGTCAAAAGTACTTGAATCTTCACCAAAAAAGGTGACTAGAGCTCTTGAAGGATTATGATATGAGTGTCCTCTATCACCCCGGCAAAGCTAATGTGGTAGTGGATGAACTTAGTAGATTGTCCATGGGTAGTGTGGCTCATGTAGAGGATGAAAAGAAAGAATTGGTTTGTGATGTGCATAGGTTGGCTCCACTAGGTGTTCAACTAGTAGATTCCACCAAGGGTGGTATCATGGTCCATAATGGTTTTGAATGGTCCTTTGTGATGAATGTAAAGTCTAAACAAGGCATTGATCCTATATTAGTTGAGTTGAAAGAGTCTCTACTTAAAAAGTACGTTGAGGCTTTCTCCCAAGGGGGAGATGGGGTGTTTAGGTACCACGGTCGGTTATGTATTCCGAATGTTGATGGTATGAGGGAATAAATTTTAGAGGAAGCTCATAGTTCTCGGTCTTCTATTCATCCGGGAGCTACAAAGATGTACCATGATCTACGAGAAGTCTATTGGTGGAATGGTATGAAGAAAGACATTGCAGGATTTGTTGCCAAATGTCCAAATTGTCAACAAGTTAAGGTTGAGCATCAAAGGCCAGGAGGCTTGTCCCAAGATATAAGTATTTCGACTTGGAAGTGGAAAGATGTGAATATGGACTTTATTGTGGGTTTTCCTCGCACCTGAAGGCAACATGATTCTATTTGGGTCATTCTAGATCGGATGACAAAATCAGCCCACTTTATTCCCGTCAAGGTTTCTTTTTTGGCGGAAGAATATGCTAATTTATATATAAGTGATATGGTGAAATTGCATGGAGTTCCTCTATCTATTATTTCTGATAGGGGTACTCAATTTACTTCTCACTTTTGGAAGTCATTCCAAAAAGGGCTTGGTACTAAGGTTAAGCTTAGCACATATTTTCATCCCATAACCGATGGGCAAGCGGAGCGTACCATCCAAACATTGGAAGATATGTTAAGGGCATGTGTTATAGATTTCAAGTGTAATTGGGATGACCACTTGCCATTAATAGAGTTTTCCTACAATAATAGTTATCACTCCAGTATCGATATGGCTCCCTTTGTAGCCTTGTATGATAGGAGATGTAGGTCTCCGATTTGTTGGTTTGAGATGGGTGAAGTTGCTTTGATAGGTCCCGATCTAGTATATGAAACCATTGAGAAAGTTCGGCATATTAGAGAGAGGTTGAGAACGGCTCAAAGTAGACAAAAGTCTTATGTCGATGTGAGAGGAAGGGATCTAGAATTTGAAGTTAATGATTGAGTCTATTTGAAAATCTCACCCATGAAGGGTGTAAGGAGATTTGGCAAGAAAGGGAAGCTTAGTCCTCGGTATTTAGGCCCATACCAAATTTTGAAACGTATTGGAAAGGTTTCCTATGAGTTGGATTTGCCAAATGTCTTGGCCCCGCTTCATCCGGTATTTCATGTTTCTATGCTTAAGAAGTGTATTGGAGATCCGGCATCCATTATTCCCCTAGAAGGGTTGGGAGTTGACGAATGTCTTCCATATGAAGAGGTTCCGGTAGAGATCCTAGACCGGCAAGTCAAGAGATTGAGAAACAAGGAAATAGCTTCCGTGAAGGTTTTATGGAGAAATCACTTAGTTGAGGGTGCTAGTTGGTAGGCCGAGGCCGATATGAAGTCCCGATATCCTCATCTCTTTCCATCTACTCCTATTCAAGCTTGAGGTAAGTAATTCCTCTTGAGTTTTCTTGTTTTGGGAGTCATGTGTGTTATATGTGTTTTTCAATGATTTCCTTATGTTATGCATGTTCTTGAGAAATTCATGTTTACTAAAAAAATGAGTTTTTATGATTTATTTTCCTCATGTTGTGGTGCATTTAGTAAGAGTTGCCTCTTTGACTTCATAAGATGAATTGATAAACATGGTTTAGTATGGTTTTGAGAGTAAATTGCATCTTGGCTCTATGATATTGTGTTGAGCCTGATTTTAGTTTGGAGAAGGTAGTTCCTCCTCATGAGGGCCTTCACGACCAGTGGTGGACACCACGAGTCATGGTGCCACTCGTGGAGGTGGAGGCAGTTGCCTCCTTAAGTCTTCCTCAAATTGGCTCCTCCACATGTGCCACTTCATGGCTCGTGAAGCCTTAGACGGCTCGTGGGAGTGGCCTTGAACATGCCTTAGTGGTTGAGGGTTGATGGACGGTGGTTTAGCCACTGCCTCAAGGCCCATGGGAGGGACCACGGATCGTGGCTTGCATCACGGCTCGTGGAGCCTCTTGTGAAGATGCCTTGGGATTGTGAGCTAAAGGCACTTGTTGCCTAGCCACTGCCTCAAGTCCACGAAGGGGACCACGGCTCTTGGTCATTACCACGGCTCGTGGAGCCCCCACGTCGTCCCTGACAGTTCACTTAAAGTTAAAGGTGTTTTGGGTAATTCCGTTTTGAGTCTTATTAAAGTGAAGTCGTTTTGCCTTAGTTTTATACACCTATATAAGTCATTTTACGTCAAAATACACCAATTCACCCCATTATTTCCAAAACCCCCAAATCAAATCCCAAAAGTTCATCTTCTCTCAAAATTTCTGTCTCTAAAACTCTAAGGAAGAAGAAGAAGAAAGTTTAAGCTAGGGTTTTAAGGAGCAAGGTTTTCCACTCAATTTCTTTGGAGATTCATAGCTAAGGTATGGTAGTCCTTCATCCATGGATCGTCTTCATCTATGGAGTCCCTCCAAACTCAATTTCAAAGATAGTAATTTCCTCCAAAAGCTAGGGTTTTACTCCAAATTCATGGGTTCATTTCTAAAACAAATTTGACGCTTTAATTATGATATATTATGAATGAATTGATGAGTAATGATGTTTTTATGATGAATTCCCCAAGAATCCATAAAACCCCCATAGTTCCCAATTATGATCTTGTGATGTGGGTTTGTTGATGAAAGAAGAGTATTAGTAGGTTGTTGATGTGCCGTGAAATCTCGGCACATTTGATGCTTGAAAACTAAGAATTAGTACTAAAATTAGGTGTAGCTATATGGATATGATGTGTTTGTAGTGTTTGTATAGGTAAAACAGGTAGTCGTGAAAGAGAAGAAAATGCAAGCTCGGATCTGAGACTTTGATGTCCAAGTGAAGACCACGGAGCCCTTGACGGGCCGCGATTCTTCTAACGAGCCATGAAACTGCTTGTGGTTGTTATCCAGTAGGTGTGCCATTTAGGGAAGTTTTTTAATAACCCAAGTGAAGATCACGGATGCCTATACGGGCCGTGAATATCAAGACGGATCGTGGCATAGTCCGTGAAGTTAAACCAGTGGCCATAAGTCAAGGAGTGGAAATGGGATTTAACCAAGTGAAGACCACGGACACCCAGACGGACCGTGGTCTCTTTAATGGTCCGTGGTGTAATTTCAAGTATGGTGGCATTGAAGACCCAAACTTTGGGAGTTCCAAGTGAAGACCACGGACACTCAGACGAACCGTGGTTTCTTTAACGGTCCGTGGTGTTGTCCGTGGTGCAATTTCCAAAGCATGGACGTTCCAAATTAGGAAATTCCAAGTGAAGACCACGAAGGGCTTCACGGACCGTAAAGCTCTTGACGGGTCATAGAGCTGTCCGTGAAGTGCCTGATATTTCAGTCCTACTTCGAGTAGGATTCTTTTTAAAACACTATTTTTTGAATTAATTAGGTTGTTATTATGTTTTATCTTATCATTCATTGAACGATAAACAAGTTTCTAGAATTCATAGATTTTGGTTTTCAATTTCGGATATTGAATTAAGTTTGAAGTTCGGGTTTTCCGATTCTTGAAATATCAAAGGTGTGGTTGATTTACTTATTCTCGTAAGTATTTTCTAACATGTTTTCATTATATGTTTCAGAACATTTACGTGAAATTATGAGTAGCTAAACACCAAAACTGGGGTTGTGGGATCTATGTTGGAATTCTAATTGTGATTTCGTAAAACAAGTGAAAGGCAATTTGTGGTTACAAACTGTAGTTTAGTTTTCATTATTCATGTATTCAGATGAGTGCACACATTAGGATGAGCCTGTATCTGTCATTTGTTCGAGGTAAAAATTATAGTTAGGAATAAGCTAAACTTATCTAACTAAATGGAGTCAAAGTTTGAGTTCTAGAGAAAAGAATCTTAACACCATTGTAAGCGAGGGTAAATCGTGTAACACTCTGGGACCGAGAGGACTTGAGTGAAGATTATTTGAGTAGACTGATAAGTGTCAGATATAGTTAACTCGCATGTAACTCAATTACGAAATAATGTTAGATGTAATGTTATGGGGAACACAATCCTAGTTTCAGTTAATTATTGAAACAACTTCAAAACTGATATCTTGTTCATTGTTGAATTAGAGTTACTTCACAATTTTGGCTACTAGAACATTAACGTTAAACCCAATTTTTCTTTCAATAATTGTTTATTTAGGAAATAATAACGATATTTGAGTAAAACACAACAGTGAAATCATTTATGTAATGAAATTCTCTGTGGGATCGACCTCAACTCACGTTGAGTTCGACCATTTATATATCTTAATTGAGGTGTAAGTTTGGACGTATCAAATTTTGGCGCTGCTGTTGGGGAATTTCATTTAAGAAGTGTTTCACTAGCTTTTATTCTAAGTGTAGTTAGATTTCTTAATTTTACGTCTTGTTCTTTGTCTGTGTCTTTTAGGTGAGTTCGACTGTGTATGCCAAATACCAAAAGTAAGGGATCCCCATTAGTCCCATAAGACCAAGAACTCAGGAAGGCAATCCGTAAGAGGTTGAACGCACAAGAACTTGAGGCACAAAGACTTAGATTTGGATTGGAAATTGAAACCGTTGCAAGAGGTATTCAGCCAAATGTTGTGAACAATCAACCTAGGGCAGTGGACGAAAACATAGCAGTGGATGGAGTCATTCCTCCCTACCGCCAACCAATAGCTCCAAGGGGTAGACCACAATATCCAACTCACATGATGTATGAGGAGGATGACTTAGATTTGGATGGAGCTGGAGCCACTAGAGCAATAATGTTACTTGCACTACCTCCAAGTGTTAAGTTCATAATCACCAGCACAATGATTCAACTGGTGAATTTGAAAGGTATGCTCAGGGATTCAGCGGGTGATGATGTTAATCAACATTTGATGAACTTAGTGGCAATTAGTAAATCGCAAGAGATTCCTGGAATAAGCCAAACAACAATGAGATTGAGGTTGTTTCCTTTGTCTCTTACCGGAGAGGCAACCAACTGATTGAATGAGATGCTAGTTGACTCAATCAGGACTTGGACTGAGTTGAAGGAGGCTTTTATAGAGTAACTCTTTCCGAAATCAAAAGAGTTGCAGATGAAAGACGAGATTAGTGCCCATAAGCAGCTACCACCAGAAGTAATGCATGACACTTGGTGGAGATTCAGCCAAAAACTGAAAAAGTGCCCAAACCATGGTCTTACTAAGAGGCATTTAAAACATGCTTTCTATAGATCTTTAAACTATGTCACTAAACCTGTCGATGATTCAGTGCGTGAAGGATCATTTATGAAGAAACCATTTTCAGAGAGCATGCAACTTATGGACGAAGTGTCAAAGAATAACAGAGCATGGTACACTAGGGAAGTAGAAGTAGGAGATCTAGGGTACATATTTGAAATGTCGGCTGAACAAAGGAAGCGAGAAGAAGAAAGAGATCAGGATATGGCACACATGAGGACCCAAATAGATCTACTCACAAAGCATATTGTCTCCAAGTCTTAAAAAGTAAATGCGTTGAGCCAACCAAATAAGTTTGAAAATCAGGACATTGATCTAGATGAGGAGGCAAATCACCTAGGTAACCAAGGAGTTTTCTGGAATTATAACTAGGGCAATCAGGGTTACAATTCTAGAAATGAAGGTCGAAACTTCTCAAGGGAAGGACAATATGATATGCCAGCAAATAGAGAGCAGGGAAACTGGCAGAATAAAGATGGGTATAGAAATGACTGCAGTGGTGTATATGTTTCCCCAGGTAATAGAGATAGGGCAAGTGGTAGTTCCAGCGAGTCTAAGCTAGAAGACATGTTGGCCAAGGTGCTCCAAAATATTGAATCAACTGATGCAGGGGTAAAGGAGATGAAAGGTGAATTCTCCAGTATGAGTCAGTTGGTCGACTCTCACACCACCTCCATTAAGCAGATTGAGTAGCAGTTGGGGCAACTTTCAACCTCATTAAATCAGAGGAAGAATGGGTCACTGCTAAGTGACACGATCCAAAATCCTAAAAAGGACAAGCATTGCATGGCGATCGCCACCATGAGTGGTAAAATCCTTACTGACCCTATTTCTGCAGGTACTAAACATGAGGAGGTGTTGGATCATGTTGCAAGATAGGAGGTTGAAGCTGAGCAAGTAGATGACTTGAAGGATGCTCAACCAAGAGCCAAACTAGCAGGAGCTAAAGAAAAAGAGGTTGAGGGAACTTTGCCATTACAACAAATTCCAAGACCACCTACTCCTTTCCCTCATAGGCTTAAAAAGAAAGTTGAAGATGGGAAATTTGTAAAGTTCATCACCATGCTGCGACAGCTATCAGACAACATCCCATTGGTGGAATCCCTTGAGCAGATGTCGCTGGCAATCTATAAGCAACTGGGGTTAAGAGTTCCAAAACCCACAACCATGAGGCTGATGATGGTAGATAGGTCAGTGAAACGACATGTAGGCATTCTATGTGATGCGCTCGTGAAGGTGGACACGTTCATCTTTTTGGCAGACTTCGTGATCTTGGATTGCGAAGTGGATTTCGAGGTTCCCATTATTTTGGGAAGACCATTTCAGGCCACAGGACAAGCATTGGTAGATTTTGAGCGAGGAGAACTAAATTTCAGACTCAACAAAGAAGAGGTAAATTTTAACATTCGCAGGTCCATGAAGTAGCCACATGTTATGAATGTGGTGTCTCCAAAAGCGGTTTTCGATGAAGAAGAAATGAGAGCAAACATTGAAGAGACGATGGTTGTCGAAACCTTAGCTACAGTGCTGATGAACTTTGAAGCTGACTTCCGGTCCGACTATGTAGAGACCGTAAATGCTCTGGAAAGGTATGGGAGCACACTTTTATGCTCCAAAGAAATTGGACCTGAATCTGAAAAACAGGCCAACTCCTCCATCAAAACCATCCATTGAGGAGCCACATGTGTTGGAACTGAAACAGTTGCCCAGTCATATGAGGGATGTATTTTTGGGAACTAACAACACTTTACCTGTGATTTTGGCTGCGGATTTAAATGATGAACACGTCCAAGCAGTGATCAAAGTCTTGATTAGGTACAAAAGGGCCATTGGGTGGACCATTGCTGACATCATTGGGATACCTCCAGGTATATGTACCCATAAGATCCAACTTGAGGAGGACTGCAGCCCAAGCATTGAACACCAGAGGAGGTTAAACCCACCTATGCAAGAGGTGGTCAAGAATGAGATAATCAAGTGGTTAGATGCTGGGGTGGTGTACCCCATTTATGACAGTCATTGGGTCAGTCCAGAGCAATGTGTGCCCAAAAAGGGCGGTATGACTGTGGTTGCAAACGCCAAGAATGAGTTGGTCCCGTAGAGGCCAATCACTGGATGGCGAGTGTGCATGGATTACAGGAACTTGAACAAGTGGACCCTGAAGGATCACTTCCCGATGCCTTTCATGGACTAGATGTTTGACAGGTTAGCTGGAAAAGGGTGGTACTGCTTCTTAGATGGATACTCTTGCTACAACCATATATCAATTGCTCCTGAAGATCAGGATAAGACTACCTTTACATGTCCTTATGGCACCATTGCGTTTAAACGCATGCCATTTGGACTATATAATGCACCATAAACGTTCCCAAGGTGTATGATGTCTATCTTTTTAGACATGGTATAAGACACTCTAGAGGTATTTATGGATGACTTTTCAGTGGTAGGTGATACCTTTGATGATTGTTTGCTGAATCTTAGCAGGGCCCTACAGAGGTGTGAGCAAGCCAACCTAGTGCTGAACTGGGAGAAATGTCATTTTATGGTTAAAGAAGGCATATCCTTGGGCACAAGGTGTCACAAAAGGGGATAGAGGTCGACAAGGCCAATATTGAGGTAATTGAAAAATTGCCCCCACCTATTTGTGTGAAGGGTGTTCGGAGCTTCTTAGGACATGCCAGGTTTTATAAATGTTTTGTCAAGGACTTCTCTAAAATTGCACACCCCATGTGCAAGCTTTTGGAGAAGGAGGTGAAATTCATTTTTGATGAGGCGTGTCTTAGAGCCTTTGAATGCCTGAAGGAGAATTTCATTTATGCGCCCGCGATCATTGGCCCAGATTGGGCCAAGCCATTTGAGGTAATGTGTGATGCAATTGGTATTGCTTTAGGAGTAGTGTTGGGGAAAAAGAGCAACAAGATGTTCCCTCCGATTTACTATGCTAGTAAGTCCCTAAATCGAGCACAATGAAATTACACAGTTACTGAACAGGAACTACTGGCTGTGGTGTATGCTTTTGAGAAGTTCAGAGCTTACTTGCTGGGAATTAGAGTGATAGTCCATACGGACCATGCAGCTCTGAGATACCTCATGGCAAAGAAGGATGCCAAACCAAGGTTGATCAGATGGGTGTTACTTCTTTAGGAGTTTGACTTTGAGGTTAAGGATAGGAAAGGTTGTGAGAACCAAGTAGCTAATCACCTATCGAGGTTGGAGGCTGAAAAGAAAGAGGAACTCGAACTCGACATAAATGATTCGTTCCCGGATGAACAGGTACTAGTCGCTACTTTTGATCTTATTCTTTGGTTTGCTGATTTTGCTAACTATCTTGTTAGTGATTTGATGCCTGAGGGACTGGCTTATCAACAAAGGAAGAGGTTCCTGCATGATGTGGGTAAGTATTTTAGGGATGAACCTTATTTGTACAGGGTGTGTGCTGACAACATCATCAGGTGATGTGTTCCTGAACCTGAGATGTAGCATATTCTAGAAGCCTGTCATTCCTCTCCGGTAGGTGGTCATCATGGAGGTGCTAGGACAACTCATAAGATACTTCAATGTGGGTACTACTGGCCTATAATTCATCAGGATATGATGGATGTAGTGAGGAGTTGTGATGTGTGCCAACGACAAGGAGCCATCTCTCGACGCCATAAGTTACCCATGATACCTATTCCAGAGGTGGAGTTGTTTGATGTATGAGGGATCGACTTCATGGGCCCATTTGTGAGCTCATATGGGCAGAAGTACATATTGGTTGCAGTGGACTATGTGTCCAAATGGGTTGAGGCAGTTGCTTTGCCTGATAATGATGGCAAGTGTGTTGCTGGTTTTCTGAAGAAAAATATCTTCTCAAGGTTCGACACACCCAAAGCTATTATCAGTGATGGCGGGTGCCATTTCTGCAATAAGGATTTCAGCTATTTTCTGGCTAAATATGGAGTTAAACAGCACAAGGTAGCAACACCTTATCACCCACATACTAGTGGCTAAGTGGAGGTCTCCAACCGAGAAACTAAAGCAATTCTGGCTAAAACAGTAAATGCCAAACAGACATACTGGGCACGGAAGTTAGATGATGCTCTATGGGCATATCGAACAACTTTCAAGTCGCCTATTGGTATGTCTCCATATCAATTGGTGTTTGGAAAGGCATGTCATTTGCCGATTGAGCTTGAGCATAAAGCACTCTGGGCTTTGAAGAAGCTGAATCTTATTTGAAGCAAAACTGCAAACCTGAGGTTGGATCAGATCAATGAGATGGATGAGTTCCGTCTGAGGGCCTATGAGAGGTCTGCACTATATAAGGAGAGGATGATGTTATATCATGAAAAGCATATTGAGAAAACAAGCTTCAATCCTAGTGACTTGGTGTTACTTTTCAACTCCAGACTTTGTTTGTTTTTGGGAAAGTTGAGTTCCAAATGGTTTGGACCTTTTACGGTGACGTAGGTGTTTCGGTTGGGTGCTATGGAGCTGAAAAATGATAAGGGCGAGAGGTTCAAAGCCAAATGACAGCGAATCAAGACATACTTGGGTGTCCTAGAGGATGTGAAGATTGTGGAGGAATGTAAACTTGATGAAGTTTGAGTAATCAAGTAACCTGCGTCGTGCTGCGACGTTAAATTGTGTGTTGCTTGGGAGGCAACCCAAGATGTAATTGTAGCAGGTATTTTCCTTTTACTTTATTTCTCTTTGGTTTTATAGAGTCACTGTGTGTTGATGTGTGAAAGAGAGAATGGGTTATAACGTGCAGGAACTGGGTGAAAACTACTCTTCACGGGCTGTCTCACGGACCGTGGTGCCCTTCACGTGCACTTTCACAGTTCTTCAATCTCAGGACCAACCAAATGAGGCTAATGGATTTTGCCACAAAAGGGTTCACGATCCGTCATCATTTGTACGGACCATCTAGCCTCTTGTGAACCTCAGGTAAGAACTTTAGTATTTAAGTCATGTTCACGGACTATGAGTCTCTTCACAGGAAACTTCACGTTCCATTGTCCACAACCCAAAAGTACTAAAACCCGACCCAACCCGCGCGTAATGGGTAATTGAACTTAAAATATATATATGCCTTCCAAAGTGCCAAGGGTCAGGTTCTTTTCTTTTCCTCTCATCTATAACGGTTATTAGTGGTATAAACAAGGGTTTTTCAATTCTGCAACTCCCAAAATTCATGTGAAAATTGAAACCCTAGTTCCATTGTGCTAAGGAATTCAAGTTCAAGTTCATCTTAATCTTTTTGTGTGAAATTTTCCTCTAATTCCAAGTAAGTTATGATTATCCCTTGTTACAAGTGTGATCTTATTTCGAAACAAAATAGAATTACTTTGATTTAAGTGAATGTAGCATTATCATGTGATGAACAAGCTTTATTGATGAGAACTGGATGTGGGTTATGTTTAAATTGGGTGTAATATATTGTGGGGTAGTTGAATTTGTGTAGGGATAGTGTTGATTTGTGGGTACGTGTTTGGTTGGATGAGTAATTGTTCTTTTAGCATTTGGCTTGTTGAAATGTTGTGGTGATAGTAAGTAACTTGTGGTCATGTGTAAAAAAAAATGGGGTAACCTGCACCATAGTGCAGTTGGGAGAGAAAAGATGGGATGAATTGTGTAAGTGTAAGATCACGAGAGGATTCACGGACCGTGGAAGCATCCATGAGCCGTGAAACCAATTGTGAACCACACTTGAATTAAATCCATACAGTAGTTAAGTTCACGAGCAGTATCACGGACCGTGGTTCACTCCACGGGCCGTGTAACCGTCCGTGAACATTACTTGGTTGAGTAGATGCCACACACTTCTGCACACTGATTATGTATTAACTCCACGAGGGGTTTAACGGACCGTGGTACTTACCACGGCCCGTGACAACTCCCGTATAGTTTACTTGGGTTGTAAAAAAATTATTTTTTTCTGTACTTTTATTTCTGTCTTTTTTTATTTCATGGCCCTACCCAATGATAGATTAGGTGACAACATTCTTAAGGCAAGGTGTCACGAGGTAATTACACAGGGGAAGTCTGAGTACCTGATAGTGTTTCATTTTATTGAGTTTTGTACTAATTATTATTGTGTTTCTTAGGTGCTATGCCTCCCCAATGAAAGAAGACACCCGAACCGGGG
>JAJOOR010033193.1:0-14035 GCA_036250505.1 Solanum acaule | reverse complement strand
TGTATAACTGAATAACTGAGATATCTGACCTAGCATGTGTAATTCAAGAACTAAAGAAATACATAGCTAGGGTTCTGAAATTCATGCAATAAACTGAGTAATAACATGATAATCTGATTTGGAACATGTTAATAACTAATTCATGATGATCTGCTGCAATTCTAGAAACCCTAGGTCTATTCATAATAAGGGAATCAAGAAACTGACTGAATTCTAGGGACCCAATGGGCGAAAGGAACCCACTAGTGAAATCCCACATACCTGGTGACGAATTCCACGGAGAAATCTTTCGATTTCGAGGTTGGAACTGAAGGAAACTTGCTGCGTTCTTGAATTAGGGTTCTTGACTTCTCTTCTCCTCTTACGCTCTAATTTTTCTAAGTTTGATTAATGATTTTGACTAAGGTAAGTTCTAGTTATGTTTCTAGGCTTAAACTAACTAAAACCTCATGATTTAGGGTCTAAACAACGTATCTTAGGGGTTAAACGAAATAGGAAAAGACCAAAAGACCCCTGACTTAACTACTGTCGAAGTGATTGACGGATGGGACTGACGGGCCGTCATTCAATCGACGGTCCGTCGATTGGAATCGTCGGTCCGTCGATTGGAATCGTCGGTCGAGTCTGCCCGACAGGGCTTCACTAAAACGAGAATAGCTTTTTACTCGGATGTTAGATTTTAGCAAAATTGGTGGCGTTGGAAAGAGGATTCAATTATATATTTTACCATAGGTTATGGGACATACAATTCCTTTTGTGCTAAGAGTTATGACCATATGAAGTTGACCCATCAACAATTTTCAGCTAACTGGTTGTTGACGCTCATCTACGGTCAGACCTACGGACCGTGGATCGAATGACGGTCCGTGCTGGTCGACCATAGTTTGTGTCAAGGGTTGGGTAAGGGAGGTCTCGATCCACGGACACAGACCACGGACCGTGGTCTGGTCTATCGATCGTGGGTCTGTCCGTGAGTCTGGACTTCGCCAATTTTTCTGAGCTTGGTTGGGGAGGGGTTGCAGTGGTGAACCACGAACCACCAGCACGGGCCGTGGTCTGACCTACGGTCCGTGGATGGAAACCGTGGGTTACACCTGTAACTTCTCAAAATCTGCATTTTTTGGTCGGTTTCGGATACGGGGCGTTACACAAGTCATAGCATATTCATCACATAAATCCTCACAACATAGTAGAACCATTACCTTAGCAACCCTAAGGTATACTTGTGCAATGTATGGTTGGCATCCTATAATACCAACCATACTAAGTACTCCTTTGAAGCCACCTTAGTCATACATATCATCTTTAGACCTCATCATAGTTAAGGAAATAGTCATGTACATTTCTTGAACTTAAGGAAAGTCATTCCTAGCAACAATCCATTCAACATACATGTATACATTCATGTCTTATCATAGCATAAAAACCATTCTATAACCCCTTTCCAAGTCCACTTGTGCAATGTAAAAGTGAAGTCCCATACCTCCACTCTTACTAAGTAAATCTCATCAAGAAGTCATAAGTATAGTTCGTGTCATATTCATTATCTTGTCATGGAGGAAAAATAGCCATAACTGACATAGACCATGTGATCTACATGGAATTCGGTGTCGTGTAACCTCGCACCGAAAGAAGATGTCTTACTTGCCTAAGGTAGAACTAAATGTATAACTTTTAGGTGGATCCACTAGCTAAAGACCTATGTAGGAACATAGTTATGGGATATGGAGATTACTTCTAGAAATCCGACCTATTGTATTGGCATCCGACCTATTGTATTGGCGGAGGAGCTTCCATCTCATGAGAATAATCTAGATGACCCTACCTATTGTATTGACGGGAGGACCTCTACCTCATTTTTCATATCCACTCGGTGCTAAGCATTGTTTCCCAAATTATACATAATTAGTCTTGAATTACATTTACATGTGTGAAGGAATAACTTGCCCTCCATTCAATACAACTCATAAAATAGCTCATAGATTCAAAGTGAGGAGAATGACCTTTTAACAATACCTCAATTTACACAATAGTCATAGGATCTTCACTTTCTAAGTGAATCATAAGTTCATACACAACTTTCATCAACATGTACAAACCTTCATAATTTACCCTTCAAGGGTCATGAATCATAATTCACAATCACACCTAGCAATACTACATTAGGCATGGATAAATCAATATTCAATAACTAAAATGCCATAAAAGCAATTCATAGTATTCATCTTGCATCAATACACCCATCACAAATTCATGAAATTGGGTCATGGGGAAATTCATGGGTTCATGGGGAATTTTCTCATAAAATCACTAATAAACAACAATTCAATCATAATAATAGTCAATTAACTCATTGAAATTGTTTTTAGGAAGAACCTATGTTACAAAGTGAAAACCCTAGATTTTTTTTGAAGAATCTAGTAATTTGAAATAAGAGTTTTAGGGCTTCATGGAAGAAAGCTTTCCATGAATCAAGACCCTTATACCTTGATTGGAGATTTCCCCACGAATTGGAGTTGAGAAGTTGAGTTCTTGTTCTTCTTCAATGGAGGAATTCTAGTGAGATAAATATTGAGAGGGAGAGGATTTTGGGAATTATTTGGGTGTTGTGAATTATTGACTAAACTTGAGTGAATTTGACTTAAAATCAACTTATATAGTACCCTCAAAATACCCAAAACGACCTCAATTTGATTGGACTTATAAAGGAAAGACCTACTTGACCCTCATTTAAGGAATCCAGTCCAGGCTCACGAGCCCCTTCACCAGTCATAGTGTTCTCCTTGTGAAGGTTGGACAGTGGCTTGACACTTGGTGCCTTAGGCTCACAAGCCCAAGGCATTACCATGAGGGTCTCCCCGAGCCGTGGTCCCTCTCGTGGTCCTTGAGGCAATGAGCTTGCCACTTGGAGCCCTTAGCTACTTTGCCCAAGTCTTCTTCATGAAGTGCTCCACGAGTCGTGGTCCCTCTCGTGAAGTTGAGGCAGTAGCTAGGCCAAAGGGTGGCCACTTTTCCATGGCCAAGGAAGTTTCACGAGTCGTAGAGTGAATATGATCCATGGTCCCACTCGTGAAGGTGGGGCAGTGTGCTCCTAGCTAGGGGCAGCCTTGGCTTGGCCCATTTGCCTTAGCACTTCCCCCTTGACACTTGCCCTTTGGCATTTGCCCTTTGGCCTTGAATCAAATAAACTCCCTTTCAACTCTAGAAGGTCTTCTAATCTTCACGGAATCATTTTATGATTTTTAACCTTACATTTAGGCTCTAGTTTAACCTACCATTCTCCGGAGTGCTACATTATCTCCTCCTTGAAACATTCGTCCTCGAATGACGATTTAGACACCTTACGAAAATAAAGACTCAAGACTAGCAGTCCATCATCCATGCAACATATAAACAATGCACAATTCAATGGAGGAAACATCAACTCCATCTCATGACATAATCAGCGCAATCACAAGGAAGTAGGAGCTACATCCACAACCCAATATGCACAAAACTCATCATTTTATATCATCATAAGATGAACTACCTTCTCCAACTCAAAGCAAGCTCAACACAACAATATGGAGTCAATATGCTATTTCATCAAAAGCATAACTAAGTATGTTTATCACAAACACAATTAAGCATGTTCATCAAATCATCTCATGAAGTCAAATAGGCAATCATCCTACAAAAATGCAATTCAACATGAGGAACATCTAAATCATGAAAACTCAATTTATGCTAAATATGAATTCTCACAATAACATGCATATTATAAGGAAATCATTAAGAACACTTATAGCACATATGACTTCCAAAACACCAAACTCAAGAAAACTATTTACCTCAAGTTTGAATAGGAGTAGAAGGAAAAAAATGAGGATAGCGGGACTTCATATCCGCCTCGGCCTCCCATGTAGCACCCTCAACTAAGTGATTCCTCCATAAAACCTTAATGAAAGCTACTTCTTTTTTTCTCAACCTCTTAACTTAGCGGTCTAGAATCTCTACCGGAATCTCTTCATAGGAAAGGCTTTCATCAACTCCTAAACCCTCTAAAGAAATGATGGTTACCGGATCACCAATGCACTTCTTTAGCATAGAAACATGAAATACAGGGTGAAACGGAGCCAACTAATTCTGCAAGTCTAATTCATAGGCGACTTTCCCAATATGCTTCAAGATTTAATATGGGCCTACATACTGGGGACTAAGTTTCCCTTTTTTGCCAAACCTCATCACACCCTTCATGGGTGAGATTTTTAAATAGACCCAATCACCAACTTCAAATTACAGATCCCTCCTTCTAACATCGGCATAAGACTTTTGTCGACTTTGGGTCGTCCTCAACCTCTCTCTAATAAGTCGGACCTTCTGAATGGCCTCATAAACTAGTTCGGGACCAATTAGAGCAATTTCACATACTTCAAACCAACCAACCGGAGATCTACACCTCCTACCATATAGTGCTTCAAACGGAGCCATGACAATACTTGAGTGGTAACTATTGTTGTAGGCAAACTCTATCAATGGTAGATGGTCATCCCAATTACCTTGAAAATCTATGACACACGCCCTCAACATATCCTCTAAGGTTTGAATGGTGTGTTCCGCTTGACCATCCGTTTGAGGATGAAAGGCCGTGCTAAGCTTAACCTTAGTGTCAAGCCCTTTTTGGAATGCCTTCCAAAAATGTGAAGTAAATTGAGTACCCCGATCTGAAATGATAGATGAGGGAATCCCATGCAACTTCACTATCTCCTTGATGTACAATTTGGCATAGTCTTCCGCCGAAAATAAAACCTTTATGGGAATAAAGTGGACGGACTTTGTCATTTTATCAACAATGACCCTAATAGAATCATGTTGCCTTCGAGTACGAGGCAAACCTACTATAAAGTCCATGTTCACGTCCTCCCACTTTCAAGTGGGAATATCAATATCTTAGGACAAGCCTCCCGGTCTTAAGTGTTTAGCCTTAACTTGTTGACAATTCGGACACTTGTCTACGAAACCCGCTATATCCTTCTTCATGCCATTCCACCAATAGACTTCCCGTAGGTCACGGTACATCTTGGTGGCTCCCGGATGAATAGAATATTACGAGCCATGAGCCTCTTCTAGAATTTGCTCTCTTAAGCCATTAATATCCGGAACACATAATCAACCTTGGTACCTAAGAACCCCATCTCCCCCTTGGGAGAAAGCCTCAACAGACTTGTTGAGTACCGATTCTTTCAACTCCATTAACACGTGATCAATGTCTTGTTTAGATTTCACATCAACCACAAAGGAGGATTCGGAACCACTATGGACCATGACACCACCCTTGGTGAAATCCACTAGTTGGACACCTAACCGGGCCAACCTATGTACATCACGAACTAACTCCTTCTTCCCATTTTCTACATGGGCCACACTACCCATGGACAATCGACTTAGGGCATCCACAACTACATTGGCTTTCTCGGGGTGGTAAAGAACGCTCATGTCATAATCCTTTAAAAGCTCTAACCACCTTCTTTGTCGGAGATTCAAGTCTTTTTGGCTAAACACATATTGGAGACTCTTGTGATCGGTGAACACATCAATATGCACCTCATATAGATAATGTCTCCATATTTTCAAAGCAAACACTATCGCCGCTAATTCAAGATCACGGGTCAGATAATTCTTTTCATAGATTGTGAGTTGCCTTGAAGCATAGGCAATCACCTTACTATGTTGCATAAGCACACATCCCAAACCCACTCTAGAGGCGTCACAATAAACAACAAAACCATTGGTACCCTCTGGTAAGGTCAACACCGGAGCGAAAGTAAGTCTATCTTTCAACTCTTGGAAACTTTTCTCACAAGCCTCCGACCACTCAAACTTAGCCTTCATTTGAGTCAAAGGCGTTAACGGAGAACCAATGGAGGAAAAACCCTCAATAAACCTCCTATAGTAACCGGCCAAACCCAAAAAACTTCTAATATCGGTAGGAGTTAGAGGTCTAGGCCAACCTTTGACCGCATCTGTCTTCTTAGGATCTACCTCAATACCCTTGCTCGATAGATTATGACCAAGGAAGGCTACAGACCTTAGCCAAAATTCACACTTAGTAAACTTTGCATACAATTGATGGTCTTTGAGGACTTGCAATACAATTCTCAAATGGTTCATGTGCTCATTTTCATTCTTTGAGTAGATCAAAATGTCATCAATAAACACTATCACAAACATATAAAGATAATGCCTAAAAACCCTATTCATTAGGTCCATGAATGCTGCCGGGGCATTTGTCAACCCAAATGACATCACCACAAATTCATAGTGATCGTACCGGGTCCTAAAAGTCATCTTAGGAATGTCAACCCCTTTTACCTATTGTTGATGGTAACCCGAACGAAGATTTATTTTGGAGAAATAGTTAGCCCCTTGGAGTTGATTAAACAAGTCGTCGATCCTTGGAAGGGGATACTTATTCTTTATGGTCACTTTGTTTAGTTGGCAATAATCAATACACATTCTAAGGGACCCATCCTTTTTCTTAACAAATAATATCGGAGCACCTCAATGAGATATACTTGGTTGAATAAAGCCTTTGTCTAACAAATCCTTGAGTTGCTTCTTCAACTCGGCCGGAGCCATTCTATAAGGAGGAATAGAGATAGGTTGCGTATCCGGCAAGAGATCAATGCCAAAGTATATTTCATGTTCGAGAGGAATGCCGGGCAAATCATCGGGAAAGACTTCTGGAAACTCACTCACCACGGGGACCGACTCTAAGGAAGGGGTTTCAGACTTAACATCCATAACCCAAACAATATGGTAAATACACCCCTTGGAGATCATTTTCCTAGCTTTGAGACAAGAAACAATTTGACCTCTAGGGATATAATTTCCCCCCTTCCACTCTAAAGTAGACTCATTTAGGAATTGGAACTTTACTACCTGAGTCCTACAATCAATAGAGGCATAATAAGGATGCAACCAATCCATACCCAAAATCACATCAAAATCTAACATGTCTAACTCCACTAAATCCATCAAGGTAACTTTATGGGACAAGGAAATATGACAACTTCTATAAAATCTTTTTGCCACTACCGAGTCACCAACTAGAGTAGACACCGAAAAAGGGTTCTTCTAACACATCGGGGAATATTTCAAATTTCATAGCCATAAAAGGTGTAACAAAAGATAAGGTGGCACTGGGGTCTAACAATGCATAAACATCAATAGAAAAGACTTAAAACATACCCGTCACCACATCCGGGGAACTCTCTTGGTCACCTCGGGATTGAAAAGCATAGAATCGGTTCTTCTAATTGGGAGCATCGGAGTTTGAACCACTAGGAGGAGTTTGCTTATCATCTCTCCCTTTGACCATACTTTTTGGGCAATCTTTCAATTGATGACCACTCTTTCCACAACCATAGCACACACCCATGCCGAAAAAATATTTACCGTCATGCTTTTTACTGCACTTGGCACAATTAGGCCTCACCATGGAAGATCCACCGCTATTGTCTCCTTGAGGCTTAGGGTTAGGTACCCTATCTTTGTTGACCCTTGGAGCACTAAAAGATCCTTGGTTGGAAAACCTCTTCTTAAACCTTGGTCTACCTTGACCCTCGAATTTGCCCTTAGAAGAATTTTCATCATCGATCATTGCCCTCTTTACCTCTCTATTCTTGTCTAGGAGTTTCTCATCCTTAATTTGCTTAACATACACCATAAGACGGGATATATCCATATTATCATGAAGCATGGCCGAACGACATTCTTTTTTCACCAAACTTGACACGTCCGTTACAAACCTACTCATTTCATCTCTAGGATCCGCCACTAAGGATGAAGCATATTTGGACAATTCGGTGAACTTTAGAGAATATTCTTCAACACCCATACCTCCTTGACTAAGGTTGATAAATTCCTCCATATTGGCTTCCCTCTTCTCATGGGGAAAAAACCTATAAAGTAACACTTTTTTGAACACTTCCCAATTTATGGAACCCGCCTCTACTGGCCTATTCCTTTTCCATTGGCATACCATACTTGAGCCACTCCCTTTAATTGATAAGAGGCTAGCTTCGCTTTCTCCATTGGAGGTACCCCCATAGCATCAATTATCTTGTAGATCTCTTCCACAAACTCTTGTGGGTTTTCCCCCCACTTTGGAACCAAAGAATGTAGGAGGGCTCATCCTTGTGAAATATCTCAACCTAGAAGCCATGGTGCTCACACTAGGGTTCACACGGGGCCCAACATCTCGGTTGGCTTGGGCCGTTATAGCTTGGGCTTGAGTTGTCACAGCTTGAGCTTGAGCTGTTATGACTTGAGTCAATGTTTGGAGAGCCTTCCTTATTTCTACATTGGTCATAACCCCCTCATCATCTTGAGCTTGAAGGTATTGATCAGGAGCTTAGGGAGGAATTCCCTCATTCACATTCTTCTCTTCCATTCTCCTTGCATTCGCCCTTCTTGTATTCATAGCCTATAAACACAAGAGAAAGGTTAAGAAAAAGGACTTCATAGAGCTAAGACTCTAAAGCACGACTAAGGAGTAATGAATGAAGTGAACTTTTCTAAACATCTTATAGCCTCTCATTCATAAGTATGGTGCGCTTCACACTCATGAACATGACTCTACTAGATGTGGTTTATCAGACAACAGCCTAAAAATCATCACAAAACCTTATGCTTTGATACCAAGTTTGTCGCGACCCAAGGGTACCCCTAGATGCAACACAGCGTACTCTACCCCGAAGGGGTCTCATACAAGCCCTTAGCAAACATAAACATAGGAAATATAAATGATGCAAAATTTAAAATATTTACAATCGAAGTCTTTTTCATAAAACCGAAAAGAATCTAGACATTGTCTCATAATCCATCTACTACAATAGAATGTTAATAGGGTCACAACCCTTTGCAATCGAAACAAAGTCTCAAAAGTAGAACATAAGAAAAACAACTAGAAATGAATGACATCTTATCCTCGAACCATGAGGACTCACCACAAGTCTTGGAGATAAGCAATCCAAGCCTTTGTCAAGAAATGAAGTACTCTTCACCTAGCCGAAACCTATACTATCAAAAATGTACAAGAAATAGGGGTTAGCACAAAGATGTACTAAGTATGAAAGCATGCATAAAAATCCTTGAAATATGATAAAAAGGACAATTTATTTGAAAATCATACATTTGTTAAGTTTGAGAATCACTTATGCATTTTAATGTATAACACAAGTCATAACATATTCATCACATAAATCCTCACAACATAGTAGAACCATTACCTTAGCAACCCTAAGATATACTTGTGCAATGTATGTTTGGCATCCCATAATACCAACCATACTAAGTACTCCTTTGAAGCCACCTTAGTCATACATATCATCTTTAGACCTCATCAAAGTTAAGGAAATAGTCATGTACATTACTTGAACTTAAGGAAAGTCATTCCTAGCAACAATCCATTCAACATACATGCATACATTCATGTCTTATCATAGCATAAAGAACCATTATATAACCCCTTTCCAAGTCCACTTGTGCAATGTATAAGTGAAGTCCCATACCTCCACTCTTACTAAGTAAATCTCATCAAGAAGTCATAAGTATAGTTCATGCCATATTCATTATCTTGTCATGTAGGAAAAATAGCCATAACCGACATAAACCATGTGATCTACATGGAATCCGTGTCGTGTAACGCCACACCGAAAGAAGGTGTCCTACTTGCCTAAGGTAGAACTAAATGTATAGCTTTTAGGTGGATCCACTAGCTAAAGACCTATGTGGACACATAGTTATGGGATAGGGAGATTGCTTCTAGAAACCCGACCTATTGTATTGGCGGAGGAACTTCCATCTCATGAGAATAATCTCGATGACCCGGCCTATTGTGTTGACGGGAGGGCCTCTACCTTATTTTCCATATCCACTCGATGCTAAGCATTATTTCCCAAATCATAATTAGTCTTGAATTGCATTTACATGTGTGAAGGAATAACTTGCCCTCTATTCAATACAACTCATAAAATAGCTCATAGATTCAAAATGAGGAGAATGACCTTTCAACAATACCTCAGTTTACACAATAGTCATAGGATCTTCACTTTCTAAGTGAATCATAAGTTCATACACAACTTTCATCAACATGTACAAACCTTCATAATTTACCCTTCAAGGGTCATGAATCATGTTTCACAATCACACCTAGCAATACTACATTAGGCCTGGATAAAACAAGATTCAATAACTAAAATACCATAGAAACAATTCATAGTATTCATCTCGCATCAATACACCCATCACAAATTCATGAAATTGGGTCATAGAGAAATTTATGGGTTCATGGGGAATTTTCTCATAAAATCACCAATAAACAACAATTCAATCATAATAATGGTCAATTAACTCATTGAAATTGTTTTTATGAAGAACCCATGTTATAGAGTGAAAATCCTAGATTTTTTTTGAAGAATCTAGTAATTTGAAATAGAGGGTTTTAGGGCTTCATGGAAGAAAGCTTTCCATGAATCAAGACCCCCATACCTTGATTGGAGATTTCCCTACGAATTGGAGTTAAGAAGTTGAGTTCTTGTGCCCTAGTCTTCAAGTTCTTGTTCTTTTTCAATGAAGGAATTCTAGTGAGAGAAATATTGAGAGGGAGAGGATTTTGGGAGTTATTTGGGTGTTGTGAATTAATGACTAAAATTGGGTGAATTTGACTTAAAATCAACTTATACAGTACCCCCAAAATACCCAAAACGACCTCACTTTGATTGGACTTAAACTTGACCCTCATTTAAGGAATCCCGTCCAGGCTCACGATCCCCTTCACCAGTCATAGTGTCCTCCTTGTGAAGGTTGGACAGTGGCTTGACACTTGGTGCCTTAGGCTCACAAGCCCAAGGCATTACCATGAGGGTCTCCCCGAGCCGTGGTCCCTCTCGTGGTCCTTGAGGCAATGAGCTTGCCACTTGGAGCCCTTAGCTACTTTGCCCAAGTCTTCTTCATGAAGTGCTCCACGAGTCGTGGTGAGGACCACGACCCATGGTCCTCCTCGTGAAGGTTGGACAGTGGCTTGACACTTAGTGCCTTAGGCTCACAAGCCCAAGGCATTACCACGAGGGGCTCCACGAGCCGTGGTCCTTGAGGCAGTGAGCTTGCCACTTGGGTCCCTTAGCTACTTTGCCCAAGTCTTCTTCACAAAGGGCTCCACGAACCGTGGTCCCTCTCGTGAAGTTGAGGCAGTAGCTGGGCCAAAGGGTGGCCACTTTTCCATGGCCAAGGAAGTTTCACAAGCCCTTTCACGAGTCGTGGAGTGGACCACGATCCATGTAACCACTCGTGAAGGTGGGGCAGTGTGCTCCTAGCTAGGGGCAGGCTTGGCCTTTGGCCTAGGCTTGGCCCCTTTGCCTTGGCACTTGCCCCTTGGCCTTGACTCAAATAAACTCCCTTTCAACTCTAGAAGGTCTTCTAATCTTCGCAGAGTCATTTTATGATTTTTAACCTTATGTTTAGGCTCTAGTTTAACCTACCATTCTCCGGAGTGTTACATACTTGTACTTTCATAATGCAACAACTATACATACATATTTCTGAAAAAGTCGTAAAGTTGCATTGATGAAGCATCTAGAAGGACCTTCAGAGCAACAGTTTAATGAAGAATGAATTTCTAAAAGGGTCAACAATATTATTTTGTTGTTGTTTCAAATTTATTTTTCTCCATCTATAAATTTTGTTAGAGCAACAAAGTAACAATAACGAAATGTGGTGAACGTTTGACCTCAGACAAGTACCTTGTCTCTAAAATTTTTTATTTATGTTGTTTTGGTGTACATTTTTAACGGTCTTAACTTATTTATAACTAATATTGATTATCGAAAACTTTTATATAATTTGTTTTTAATAAGGAGTGTTATACTAACCATAAAATTATCTGTTCTATATTTTTCATGTACAAAAAATAGAAAAAAATATGTTTAATCGCTACATAAAAACATCACTCAGTTTTAACAAGACAATTAAATCATCAAACATATATTATGATAAATTATGTAAAAGATAAAAATGATTAGATATCAAGATATTTTTAATCATTCATTATATATTTAAAATTCTTGAAATATGTGATAATTTCTATTAAAATATTCTTAAAATCTACTAAAATTTACTTTTTTTTATCTTATAACAGTCAATTACTGAAAAGAGTGTTTTTGTATATGTAGAATCCAAATCATACTTTTTGAAAAAGTTAAGATTTTGCGTGAAATCACAAGTCCAAGGCTGATTTATTTCGCACAGTTGCTTTACTTCTACTGACCTCCATTGTTGGTTCTGCAATCTTCTGATGAATTGAATTGGAAGAAGAATGAAGATAGTGACGTACAACGTGAACGGTTTAAGGCCACGCATACAGCAGCACGGTTCACTTCTCAAATTGTTGGATTCGCTTGATGCTGATATTATCTGTTTTCAGGAGACTAAGTTGTCGAAGCATGATCTTAGAGCCGATTTGGTTCGTGCTGAAGGTTATGAGTCTTTCTTCTCTTGTTGCACTCGTACTTCTGATCGTGGACGCTCTTCTGGATATTCCGGTAAGTTTCATGTTTAATATCTCCTTCTTCTTTTTTTCACATTTGTGTTAGGGCTTGTGTTTGCAATTTGAAAAAAAAAACTATTTTTTTAAGGGTGAGTTTTGGATAACCTTTAAAAAAGTGCTTAAAGTTTAATAAAGAAATGGACTTTGGGTCTAAGGCTACCCCAAAAGCTTTCTCACGACGGGAGGATTATCCAACACCATATAAGGAGCTATGTGGGAGAATCCAACACCCTGCACAGTGCACACCCAAGAGGACAATATAAGGTGATGGGAATTGGGATGGGCCCGACTCTGATACCATGTTTTAAAAAATGGATTTTGTGTCTAATTCAACCTCAAAAGCTTGATTATGAAGTGAGGAGAGGATTTTCCAACATATAAGGAGACCAAACACCCATCATGATGTGGGAGAATCAACACCCTGCATGCCTAAGACCAAATATAAATGGAGCTAAGCTGCTTGGACTCTCCAATAATGTTGCCGCACCAGTGTCAGATCCTCCAAAAATGCACTACTTTTGATGGGTCCGACATGCACCTAATGTCATTTTTGAAAAGTCTGACCAACATAGATTTGGAGTGTGGACAATATAAGGTGTGGCCCAACATTGGGTAAATAATGAATTGAGATAAACTTGAGACTCTGATAACATGACAAAGAAGTGGACTTTGAGCCCTAACTAAACCTCAAAAACTAGCTCATGAGAGAAGAATTGTCGAGGTTCATATAATGACACCAAACACCCATCCACAACCCATGTGGAAGAATCAACACCCCTTCACAAGTCCTAGACACCAACTTCAGGTAAACAATGAATTGAGATATGCCTGATCCAGATACCATGATAAAGAAATGAACTTTGTGCTTTATTCAATATCAAAAGCTAGCTCATGAGAGGAGGATTGTCTAAAGAGACCAAACACGAATCAACAATTTTTTTATTGGAATGAAATATGCCCGAAAGAAGTGGAGTTATCGAGTATTGGAGCGGAATATGAATTAGAGGGGAACATATATAGAGGATTGATACAAGTGGCCTAGGTTGAGGTGGAGGGCCTGAGCGAGAATTTTCACTAAGGGGATTCAAGTATGAAGAATTAAATACACGAAAAAATCAAGGAGATTCAACATCTATTTTATATACATATAAATAATTGTGACGTTGTATACAACATTCAGCCTCCCTTCTTGAGGTGTAGTTGATTGTTTGATAGGTACTCTAAATTTGCATTATTCCATTCCGTGTCAATCTCAGCTGAGTTAATTTTTTCAATGAATTGTAGCTGAACTGATCTTAACCGATAGGGAAACTTTGGACTAGCTCAATTACATGGTGCATATGGTATGGACGAGCAGCTCATTTTTGATAAATTTGCAGCAACTGAAAATAACCTGACACTGGAAAATGATTTCATCTGAGAACATTTTCGTCATACCTACAACACCCT
>JAJOOR010033192.1:0-18493 GCA_036250505.1 Solanum acaule | reverse complement strand
CTATAGAAAAATCACATATTGTCAAACATGTAAACGTTATATGTTTAGCATTTATTTACCTCCTCTTGGTTGTAAACCTGTTTGTGAACCTGTTTGTGACTCATACATGTAAACCTATTTGTGTACGAAATTTGCCATGTGATGAATAAACTGTTTATGTCTTACGAGTCTATGACGAATAGACTGTCTGTATATTTGTTATTCATGCTTTAACAAGTTATTTTAGCGCATATTCTCAGACACAGCTGGCCATGATGGCCTAATAGACCTCCATACACCAACTCCATAATTGTTGGAAACTATATTAGTGCACCACTTGTGGTTTCTTTGGCCATATGTTTGATCTTCACCATTGTATCTCCAAAGTCATTTCATCAGTACTTTGGTAAACATAGTCCATCATGCTCTCTGTTTAGTTAAGCAGTTTTTCAATTAACAAGATGATATTCTTTGCCTTCTTTAGTACCCTTCCGTAAGTAGTCTCAACGTTGTGTGCTCCTCTGACTCCTTACCTTTTTCAGCAACTGTTAACAATTTTGTATGCATAGCATAAGCATCATTAACTTTCTATTTTGCCACCATTTTTGGTTCATCAAGATCTCTTTGCGACTAAAGGCAGTACTCAAGATTCCACAGCACTGAACCCATTGAAGGATGATCAGTTCTGTGGTCAGACAAGCAACTCACTGCTGTATCGATGAATTGCTTCAAACATTCTTTTATAATCTCCCTTTTAATATGTGGATCCATAAGTTCCTTGGTAGTATTTTTCCTATGGCAGTGTAATGCCCAATCTGCTAGACTGACTTGTTCATTTGGAAGACTAGCATTTAGAGCTGACCTTCCAAACATTACTTCAAATAGGACAACCCCAAAAAAGTAGACATTAGACTTTTCTGTCAGTTGCTGTCTTCTGAAATACTCTGGATCCAAGTATCCAAAACTTCCCTTTACCATTGTACTAACATGAGTTTGTTGTAGAAAGATCCTGTTTTCGATAGCCCGAAATCAGAAACCTTTGCCACTCACTTGTCATCCACCAAAATGTTTGTAGTTTTCACATCTCTATGGATGATAGTGTACCTTGCACCAGTGTGAAGATAGTGAAGACCTCTAGCTGCACCAATACAAATATCCAACCTTTGTTTCCATAATAAGGGTGGCTTGTTGTGCTTGTAAAGGTGCTCTCTCAATGTTCCATTAGCCATGTAATCATAGACTAATATCATCTCATCATTCTCTTCACAAGCCCCAATCAGTGAGACTAAAAGTTTATGTGAATCTCAGTTTTCGAAAACTTTAAATTCCTCTTAGGGTACATTTGTCTTAATTTGGTTAATTTTATCAGAAAAAGTTCATATTAGATAAACTATCAGGATGTATTTGCCATCACTTTGAATACCTGTAGTACTTTGATAGATTAAAAAGTTCATCAATTTTGCTGTCCAATTGGATTTGTTCCTTTGTTCGTGGATCTTATATTTTGACTTTTATAGCACAAAAATGCTGGTATTTGTTAATAATAATCTGACTTGAATTTTATTATTTATAATGTTTTTACAATATCACATATCTTCTATAACTTTATTTCAATGTTTGAAAATATCCTTCAAATCATATGCAGGAAAAAACCAACAAAACTGACACTTTGGGAGGACTTCATTGATCATGAGGGAGTTAAACTTTTCAACCAACTTCATGATTACTCGATCATTCTTGCTAGGAGAATTGGGAAATCACCCTTATGTAAAAATGCAAATAAATTTATTTTTTTATTTTTGAAAAATATATGACATGATGAAACTAAAATCACATATTCAAATGCACGTAGGAACGTCGAATAGATTCGTTGGTTTGACGAGCAAATTTAATACAACAATTGAAATCAATCCTCCATATCCACAGGCTGTCGAGTTAAGGACGTGGTAATATATATTTTTATTTAATGCATCGAAATTCCAGAATATTTTGAGATATAAAACACATCTTTAATCCTACAATCACAAAGTTTTAAAATTTCACTTTTATTTCTGTTTTCCTAATCTTTCTACAAGATATTTTCATAATTTTACTTGTTTATAGGATCAAAACAATTGAAACAAAGCTTGTTGCTTATAAGATGAAAAGTACAACTCCCATAGGCTCTATTATGTTGATTCCATTTGAGGATGAGGTTATATTTGTGGCTAACATCCAAGCACAACCTCCGGTAAGAACAACAAGTATATTATTCTATTTTTTATAATTTTTTTATTTTATAGTAAAAAGTAATATTTGGTATACTGAATTTGAAGGGACAAGTATTTAATGTTGAGGTTGAATTGTCCCTTGTAAGTAAGGATCAACGCTTTAGTGTGTTGGCATGCTCAAATTGTAAGGCAATTGTTCACGAGATATAACGTGCGAAGGGAAATCTACTGCACAAGTTGTCACCAATCCACACATCTTATTCCTAGGTATATTTGCTCTTCTACAAAATTAATAATAACTAATTAAGAATATTTATTTTGTTTTTTCAAAGAAATAAATGTCTTAACTAACCATTATTTTTTAATTTTTTCATTAATTATCAAAACAGATGTCAATTTGAAGTTACTATTAAGGACAACAATGGTTTTGCAACAGCTATTGTTTCGGATGAAATTGCAGAGAAAATATTGCACGTCACTTCAGAAGAAATTTATGAAATTTGCTTCGTCAAGGTACATATCACTATTTTCTCACCAAATAATCACAAAGAGCTTGTTGTGATTTTGTATTTTCATTGTTTCTTATTTCTACTCTTGAACACAAGGTTCAACTCTCCCTCAAGGTCTCCTATAAAGTCTGCCCACTGGCTTGTAACAGTTAAGGGAATCTACGATAAGATGTTCTAACTCACTATTGTCTAAATTATATGCACATAATAACACCGCAAGTAGTAATCCTAAAAATATCTACCCTACATTATAGAGTAGGCTATAATCTATCTTGCGTGTGAAGATATGTAATTATCAATTACTTGTTTTAAGATTACTAATCATATATGTATATATGTAGTTAAACTATGGCCAATTACTTTCTGTAATTACGTGAAAAATATACTATCTAACTTTTAAGAGTTTCAACTGAATGAACATATGATCAAGTGAACATATGACTTCCTTAGCTTGAAAATGATACGATAACTCTATTAGCTTAGAACTCTAGCATGAGAGAATTTTTAATAAAGATCTATTTTATGTATCATGTAAGTTGTAAAAACTTTTATAGTAGGAACATGTGATTCTAGGTCATGCCTTAACTCTAAAAGAGGTTTTAACTTTACATACTTTGGGTCTATCTCTTACATTATGTCGTCAACGTCTCCTTCTGTAAAGTGTTCAGTGTACTCTTTTCAATCAAAATTTCATATCTTATGTTCGTGTTCCTTTTCTCCAGCACCCAACTTATACTTTTTGTTGTCTGTTTACAATCAACTTTCTTTATAAAAATATTATCATTGTAGATATTTTGTTGGCTTTTATCCATCTCACATGGTTACCCATTGGCTGAGAGCTTTGTGCATAAACTGTCATGCGCACCTACCACAATAGGCGTGACCATTTTAGAACTGTTGCATGTTGACTCTGATTAGTTGAAAGACCTTTAATATTGAATTTCAGTTCAGATGTAAATACATAGACATAGAGATATTGATTTTCCTTTAAAAATAAATTTAATATTTTTATTGTGATTTAATTTTCTTTCCTCATCCACTTTTCTTTTGATTCGAAAATTCATGATCCTTGCATATGCTATTGTTGTTGATCATCTTTTTTTATGGTAAAAATATCCAATCTCTTTCTATTTGTCTGTTCACTTTATTTTCTTATTATTATATATAGTAAATATAAAATATTAATGATTTTGTTAATATTAATCAATTTTTTTCATTTTTTTAAGAAATAAACATTATCGCTCCAAAATGTGGAAGATCAATTGAACGGCAAGATATTCAACATTCAAATGAAAAGGCTATTCACAAAAAAATTGGACGCAACGCAAAAATTATCCATTTTGTCTTACCTAGAGAAACAAGATGTGATTCATAAACCAATGGCATCTACGACAGTCAATGTTACAGATGCGAAAAAGCACACAATTGAACATCTTAGTTCAGGGGGAAAAGAATATCCAAGCATGGAAAAAAAATATAATCCTTCCACCCACAAACATAGCATGGAAATGAAAAATCCTCCGATGAAAAATAATTTAAAGGTATTTGAATTATTTTGTACATTGTTTAAAACTTCATCTTTGCAATTGACTAATATAAATATGATTTACTTATCTTTGTATTTATTTTCTTTGAATTCAATTCAGTTTCTAGACACATTATCTTTTATTGTTTTGAATTGCAATTGGAACACTTTTGTTGTGGTTCTCGAAACGATCATTTTGTGCACTCTTTTACTGCTGCCACTGAATGTCGTGTTTTGCAAGCTTTTGATGTTGCTATGTAGATGCCTTGTGTTCCTGTTCTTATGTGGAAATTGAAAATATTTTCTCCTGTGATAGCAGGTTAGTTAAAAGTTATTTTTTTACAGGTACTTCTTTTATCAACTTAAATGAAAATATATTCTTTCTGGTATTATAATTATTGTTATCACTGAAGACTATTGTGTTTCATTTTTAGTTCCTAAAAGATGATGTAACTTTCCTCTATTGATCTTGTTGGAATAACCACCTTAAACTGATAGAATCAAAAATTACCGTACGAAATAACAGTTAGTAATTAAAAACTTGTGAAATCAAACCTGTTTGGTAGAACTATTTGCCTATTTTGATTTATATGACTATTAGACCAGTCTCTTCAGTAATTCCTCCTCGTTGATTTGTTTGAGTTTTTCCTGATGGCTTACATTGATCATAGGGGAAGGCTTTTCGATTGTTGCTTTAAAGAGTCAAAATCACGAGCTAGCTCAGAACTGCACTTTTCTCAGCCTCATGCAATCAGTGTCTGTTCTATCTCCACCCTCGCAACAATATATCATGTAGATGACCCTGCTACCAATCATTGAGGAGAAATACCATCATATCTATGAACTTCCTTTACCTTAAAAGTTTTGCATTGATCTGATTATAATGGTTTTCAGATCTACGTTAGAGAAGATCAAAAAAGATAATATAAATACACTTCGCAACCCCATCAGTGCTTAGCAGTTGCTTCCTCACATTCCTATAGAATCTTTCTTGTTAGCTTGGAGCCTTGGACTATAAACCTGTTAATGAGTCTGCTAGAGGCCTGCTTAATCAGAAATAAAATGTTGCAAGTCGAAGATCTTGAAAATTTTAAGAGATAGAGGTACCACCTGCCCCCATCTCCGGGGTCAGAAAATATTGCTATAACCTTTTGTTATAAAATTCACTTTTGTTCAATGGGAAGGAAATAATATTGAAGGTTGGGTAAGGTCTACGAACATCCTACCCTCCCCAGGCCCCACATGTGAAATTGCACTAGGTATATTGTTGTTGGGAAGGAAAGAATATGTAAGTTTGTTGAGAGTTAAATGTCTTGGCCATGTGATTTATAGTGCTTCTGTTATTAGCATTACATTGTTTGCTGCTATTTTTAATGCCTATATTGTAAGAGTTAGATTGTATTATTTATAGATCCTAGACTTGCTAACAGTTATATCATGTGTTGTATAAGTTATGTGATTTTATGCTGACATTTAATCCCTCAATTTTAATGTAACAAGTGATTTTGATCAAAGATGGTCCAGAAGATCCAACCAGGAAAGATGTATCCGTTTTTTTATAATTTAAAATAGTATGTAAATGTATGTAATTAGCACTCCCACATATAGAAATGTTAAACTACGTAAGTATCTCACTTCGACATTCAGTAGTATGACATTCACATGAATATATAATGAACAAATTTGGCAGCTATAATGTGTTTAAATTAATAATTTGCTCATTGAAATATAATTTAAGTTGTAACACCCCAGAAAATATTTAAGCTAAGACTTGAACCATCCTTCATTATGAGTAGGATTTTACCGAGGAATTAAAATTTCTTAAGTGTTAAGTTCACTAGATGTAGCACCTTGAGTTCGAAAAAGAACTACATTGGAAATAGAAAAAAATCTGAAATTTTGCAAGTTAAGTTAAGTATGAGTTTTGGGTCGACTTCAAATGACCATAACTCATAGCACAGGATGAGTTAGGTGTGCTACCAGATACTTTAGGAAATATCTTTGAATTATCTTTCCAACACCACCGAGTTTGCTAAGTTTCAAGTTCGGATGAGTGAAATATGGCCTTTTGAAGTTAGGTTGTCCAGTTAAGGAAAGTTAGCCGGAAATAGTAAGGGGTATTTTGGTTTTTTCCTTACCTAATCAGATTTAATTTGTTTTTAGTAAGGTTTTAAGGGTCTAATACTATTAGGTTCAGTTTTATAATCCTAAAATACGCCTAGGGTTTTAGTTGAGAGTTCAAGAAGAGACAAGAAGAGAAAAGAGGAGAAAAGAGAAGAGGATCAAGCGTTCGTCGAGATTATTGCGTATTGTTGCGGATTTTCACCACGGGTTTGATCCCTAAGAGGTATGTAAGCTTCCATAGTGTTGGTTTAGTTCACCCACATGACAATCATGTTATTTTCAGTGAAATTTCATTCTTGAAGTTGAAAGATTAGAGTTCTTGATTAGTTCTTGATAGGTGTTCTTGAAGTTCATTCTAAATCTTGTTGTGTTGGGGTTTTGATGATTTCTTGAGATGAAATTTAGTAATTTGAGTGTTGTTTTGAGTATATTAGAGTGTACTTATGTTAAGTAATTGATTCTAAGTGATTGGGGAAGAAACCGTTCGATTCTAGGCGAGTTAGGGTGAGAAAACGAGCAAAGAAGTTCGTCAGATTTTTTGGGTTGGGGCCTGGCGCGATGCGCCAGCCAGAGCGCCCCAAACCCTCCTCTGAAGTTCAGGGGCTGGCGCCCCGCACCACCCATAGCGCCAGGGTTGCCTGCCCCATTTAGTTTGTTGTCGGTTGCCCCGTTTGAGTTCGTTTAAAGTGCACCTTCACTCCTTTTCGATTCTAACTACTCTAAGCTACTTCTAAACACCTAAAATCATTCCTAACATGATCATAACCATGAATTCATAATTCAAATTCAAGATAGAGTTAAGAGTTAAGTTTTGAGAATTCTTTCGAACATACTAAAAAAGTCCCTTTATGTCATTTTGTGGAGTCTTCGACAACTTCTAGTAACTTGTTTCAAGAGTCGAGTAAGTGAGCATGAGAGTGAGGAGAATGTATTCATGAGTCTATTTTCTCATCATGAGATCTTTCATAGCATAAACCATAACTCTTGAATTCATAATTCACATTCAAGAGAGAGTTAAGATAGAGTTCAAGGAAATCTCTGAGTTCAATTGTGAATCCTTTGAGATCCATCAATGATTTGAGTTAAGATTTGAGTAAGTAAGTATGAGAATGAGAAGATTCATATACATGAGTTCCTTATTGATTATTTGACCCTTGAGTCGAGTCGTTCATGCCCATAACTTCCGCATGAACTCCATTAGTTGAGTACCTTTGAGAGAAGTAGTATCTTCAAGTTCTAAGTATTGAGTATTAAGTTCCTAATCCCCTTTGAGATTATATTTCTAATCATGGGACTATTACATGTTGCCCATGAAGTCCTTGAGTTGAATTGTTGATGCCCATAATTTCGCATGAATCGTATAAGTCGAACAATCTAGAGATGAAAAGTATCTTTGAGTCCTTGAGTTGAGTAGTTCATGCTCATAACTCCGCATGAACCCTCTGAGTTGAGTATTCTTGAAGTGAGTAGTATTATTGAAGTTCTTGAGTTCCAAGTATTGAGTTCTATCTATGGTTATTGAAAACCTTGCATTTTGTTGTTCACGTCCATAATTCAGCATGAACCATATTTTAAGAAGTCTTTTACAAATGTTTTAACTTTGTTTTATGACTTAAGTTTTGACCTAAGCAAAGAGTAAAGAGTAAACAATAAAGAGTAAAGAGTTGAGTTCATTTTCTCCAAAATGATATATGGGAACTAAGTATTCCCAAGAGTAAATGTTTTCACATTTAAATTAGAACGGAAACTGAGATTTCCAAAGGGCCTTCGGGCAAGTTTTCAGAAAAGAGTAATAGCTTTCTAAATGAAGCAAGCAGGGAAACTGAGATTTCCAAGATAGCCTTTGAGCTATGTTTTTGAGCACTAATCTCAAATCACGGAAGAAGTATGTTTTTAAAACATAAGAGCTAGTATATTTTGGGAGTAGTATTGAGCATCGAATTTGGGGCGAGCATGAGTTCAGATAACTCACGTCTCCATAAAACCATGTAGCCACCATGGGTAGGTCATACTTTTTAGATGAATCTTTTTCACATAGACTAGTGGATCCACTAAGTTATGTTAAGGTCCTATACTGATGGCAAGGTATAGGATGGTCCTTGGCAGCGTGAGGTAAAGTGTTATATCATCACTATAGCTCTTAAGTGATGGTTGTCGGTTAGAGAAACTCCCACAGAAACTATATTATTTTATTATATAAGTAAAGTTGAGTTTGTTATTGCATTTTCTTTAACGAACTAAGTTGTTTTTACTGTTTTATAAAGCTTTTCATATATTGCATGTGTATTGTTGCTTTATATTGAGTTGAGTATCCAGAGTCGAATATCTAGAGTCGAATATCATATCTTTGAGTTGAGTATCTTATCCTTGAGTATTTCTGAGTTGAGTAAGTTTGAATAGTTTTGAGTATCCTTGAGTATTCCTTGAGTTGAGTAAGTTTGAAAAGAGGTAAGTATGTTTCATTTTTATCAAGTTTCAAGCTTATGTTTATGTTCTAGAATTCCCCTTACATGCTCGTACATTCCACGTACTGAGCCATTTGACCTGCATCTTTTCATGATGCAGACACAGGTATTCAGGATCATCAATAGGAGCTTCGTTGATACATTCGGGAGTTCAAGTTAGCTATGGTGAGCCTTCTTGTTTCCGGAGGATTTCATTTACTTTTCAGTTTATTCAGGATGTCGTGGGTCTTGTCCCGACTTCCATCTTTAACAGTTAGAGGCTTCATAGATAGTCAGTATAGTTGAGAAGTCTGTATTATTCATTTATTTTATTAAATATTTTAAAGACTTAAGTTGCCTATTTTATGATGAGTCGAATATATTATTTTTATTCTAAGTTGTTCATTTGAGTTAAAATTTTGAAAAGTTGAGTTTATTGAATTTATTCAGTTTTTAAGCTTTGTATGCTTGAGTTAGTCTTCCACTTGAAGTCAGCCAGGATGAGGGTTCGCTTGGGGACCAGCAATGGTTCTCGAGTACCGGCCATGTCCAGGGTGTAGACTCGGGTCGTGACATAAGTCCATTATAAATTATACGTTGCGACCGTGCGGTTACTCCATCCATTACTACCACTACTTTTCTAGATTTGATATTCTATTGTTTTAAATCGAAATGTGCAGGGAAAGTAGCCACAATGTCTTTTGTCTAACATGTATTCGTATGTATGATTGGTATTAACAATTGAAGAGTATTTAGAAGATATCTGTATGCAGTAAAGTTGTTTGTGGAATGGGAGAAATTAGTTGTGTTATTGCACTTTAAAGTTCATGTGTTTTAAGTCTATTAGATTTGACATTTGTAAAAGATACATGTTGCTATAAAGCAGGATAACTAATGCAATGATCTGTTAACTTTTACACTATATACTCTTATTATGTCATTTAACTACATCAACCATTTACTTGAATTTTATGTCTCAATTTCCAGGCTGATGTCTTTATTATTCTATCTAATGTGTTTTCCAATTTTATGGCTGAAATTCATGGGTGATATGAAGATTAATTAAGAAAATAACAGATTACTGACTGATTTGAGTTCACATTTTCTAGAAATGAACTATTTTTTCTTATCATTAAAAGATGTTGTTTACGATAGATGTTAATTATAGGTGAAATAGAACTCAAAACATTAGGAAGCTAGACTACCTGTTCATTAGCAAGCTATATATACTGTTACACCAAACCGTTATACCTTTGGCATGAGAATCAAAGTTAATTATATCAAGTTGTTTTAAGTAGTATTTTTTTATTCATTTAATTTTTAAAGAATAACAACGAACTGTGCTTTACAAGTAGATTTTTTGTTGTGCATTTAATATATATGTAATATTAATCGATTACCTTATTATAATATATATATTGATAAACTTTGAACAAGGATACTAAATTATGAATGTTTGCCCAACTTAGTATTGAACTAATTGTTGAAACTTGACAGAAAAATAATAGTGCCTCTCGCTTGTATCTTATTCCATGTGGATTCTTTTATTGTGCAGACTAAGAAATATGATTCGTTTATTAAATGATGGACATTGTGTTTTTTGAAATTACGATTATCTAAAAATATTTTTTACTGCGTTGAATCTCAAATATATTTCATAGTAAATCAAACAGAAGTAAAATTATGATGAAATTTTAAACATTGGGCCCGTGCTTAGCACGGGCAACACTCATCTAATTATTATAATAGGCTGGTTAATTTTAATTGGTGACTAATGGACAAGATCTGATGGTTGTCATTAATTAATAATCCATTTCTTTTCCATTAATTTTAATTGGTTTTCTCCATTCAAGTTACTATATGTAACTTGATGGTAATTTGGGTTCTTTTATTTTATTATTATAATTGTTTTAGAAAAATCAATTGGTGATACTGTTGTACTTGTTGTAGTAGTAGTAGTTGTTGTTGTTATTGTTATTATTATTAACTAAATATTAGGTGTATTATGTAGATACTATTAGCGTTATGTTATTTGTGTCACGATCCAGACCGTCGTGATTGACACCCACACTAACACTCCGGTGGGAGAACCACTACTACAACCCAAACCAAGCAAATAATCTAAAAACTAAGGCATTTAAGTTACAGAAGCAAGTTAAATACTAAGAAAATAAATTGAGTTCCCATAAACTCTAACAAAAGTTTAACAATAATAAACTAACATTGTGGAAGTAATGCCTAGAACCTGAAGTCAATGTACCAAAACATCTAACAATGAATCAAGTCTAAACACGAAGGGATACAACTCCATACCAATGAACTAACTAAAACAAAGGTCTAAGTCTGGAAGTGGTGGACATAGATGAAAGCGAATTTCATGGCAGCTCGGAAGAATTGGCTCACCCTTGAATTCGAAGTGACGATCACTGATCTTCTAAGCGAGGTCTGTCAATAGCCGCTTGAAGATGCCCTGTACTCAACAAAAATAAGAGCAAGTGCAGAACCAGTACACAACCATAGTGTACTGGCAAGATCACGCGGCTATCCCACTAGTGCAACATAAACAAGTCAAGATAATCATTATAATCACATGCATATATATCAATGTATACAATATTATCAATATTCACGAACAATGAACAACTTCACAATTATATGTCAAATCATTGGTCTTCTCATGGAATCCAAATCCAAACAGTTGGCATGCCGGAACGTGGCAACCGATCCCACTCACATACCACAATCACAATCACAAGTACATCATCAAGATCATACATTTAAGTCACGATTTCATGGCAATGGTATTTCATCTATCTCATTTACAACAAGTGTGATCAACATTGCAACATTCATACATATACAAGTATCATAATGAAGCAAGAACAAGCATACATCACACAAACATAGAATCACAACCATCACCTACCTCGAAACAAGCTTGGAAACCCTAAGAAACTTGATCCTTCCCTTTTCGGATTCGTTCCACTTGTTCTTGGTCTACAAACAATCATAATAGCATGAGAATCAATAACCATTCACTAATTACCCGAAACTATAACAATTCTATGAACCCTAGATCAAATCCATGATCCCGATTATCCAAACTAGGGTTGTTTCCACCATAGAATCTATAACAAAACCTTCCCCCATCAATATTCACCCATTCTATTACGTTCTACGGATTGAAAAATGGATTCAGGGAGTGAAAAACTTACCTTTAGCCTCAAGAATGGTGAAAAATGATTAGGAGTCGTTTGGGGGTCGTTCCTTAGCTCTAAAAGTCGAAAAGTGTAAAATAAGGTCGTTAGGGGTTTATTTACGACTTTAAGTGGCGTCGATCCCGTTGCAGCGGCCCTCACCCCGCTATAGCGGCCCCGCCAAAGCGACCAGAACCCCCGCCCCAACAGCCTCCGCGTAACAATGAGCTATTCGTCTTTCATCTACAATTTAAGTCTCGTCGTACCCACCATAGCGACCATCATCCCGCTGCTGCGACCACGCTAGAGTGGTAACTGTCCCGCCAAAGCGGTCCAAACTAAACCAAAGAGGTAATTAAAAGAATTCCAAATCCCATTTCACAACACACCTCTAACCCATGACGATCAGAAAATACCCTTCACGCTAAGATCAATTTCGGGAGTTCTACTCATGTAATCAATTTCGTAAAGTCGTATGAATTTCTTAATGAGTTATCTAACTACTGATGTAATCAAAACCATAAGAGATCCACTCGATTGTTACCAGATTTCTCTACACCTCAAAGACTCCGATTTCATCCAAATCTGGACAAGGTTGGGAAAATCCAAATACTACGAAAAAGTTTTTCGGCCCCAAATTTCCCTCATTGGCTTTTCTATAACGACGGAAACGGGTCGTTACAATAGCTACCAATTTATCCATCACTCATCCCCGAGTGACAAAATTTAGGAAAACTAGGCTAAGGAAAGAATGAAGTAGTACCTAAATCGACAAACAATTGGGGATACTTCTCTCGCATGTCCCTCTCGATCTCCCAAGTAGCTTCTTCAACTGGATGATGCTTCCGTTGAACCTTCACAAACTTAATCTCCTTGGTCCTCAACTTGTGTACATCACGATCAAGGATTGCAACCGGTTCCTCCTCATAATGAAGGTCCTTGTCTAACACAATTGAGTCCCACATAATGATGTAATCTCCATCACCATGATACCTCTTCAACATGGACACATGAAACACTGGATGAACACTCGATAAATTAGGAGGTAAAGCCAATCTATACGCCACTGGTCCCACATATTCAAGAATTTCAAATGAACCAATGTATCTAGGACTTAGCTTACCCTTCTTACCAAATCTCATCACCCCTTTCATGGGTGACACCTTAAGAAGAATATTTTCACCGGATTGAAGTGTCATGTCTCTTACCTTATGATCCGCATACTTCTTTTGTCTACTCTGGGCTGCTAGAAGCTTAGCTTGAATACTCCTCACCTTATCTTGAGCATCCTTCACTAAATCAACCCCCAACGGTTTCACATCTCCAGCCTCAAACCATCCTATTGGTGATCTACATCCCCTCCCATAGAGTGCCTCAAATAGTGCCATATCTATGTTGGAGTGATAACTATTATTATAGGAGAATTCACACAAAGGTAAGAACTTATCCTAATGCCCTCCGAAATCAATCACACATGCCCTCAATATGTCTTCCAATACTTGAATAGTCCTCTTCGATTGTCCATTCGTCTGTGGATGAAAGACCGTACTAAAGGTGAGTTGTGTGCCCAATTCATCATGCAATTTCCTTCAAAACTTGGATGTGAATTGGGTACCACAATCTGAGATGATAGAGAGGGGCACCCCATGCAACCTCACTAGCTCTTTCACATACATTTTAGCCAATTTTTCAGCATTATAATCTATTCTTACCCAAAAAAATAGGTTGACTTAGTCAATCTATCAACCACTACCCAAATAGAATCAAACTTCCCCAAAGTCTTGGGAAAACTAACCACAAAATCCATGGCTATTCTTTCCCACTTCCATTTTGGAATTGGCATTCTTTGAAGTAAACCTGCGGGCCTTTGATGTTCATACTTCACTTGTTGACAATTTTGACACTTCGCCACAAACTCCGCTATGTCTTTCTTCATGCCCGGTCACCAGTAAACTCGCTTCAGATCTCTATACATCTTGGTCACACCCGGGTGAATCCAATATTGCGAACCATACAACTCTGCCAATAATTTCTCAATCAAGTCATCTACTCTAGGAACACATATTCTTCCCTTAAAATTGAGTACACCATCCGCATCAAGAGTTGTCTCTTGCGCCTTACTAATCACAATCTTCTTTCTAAGCTCCTCCAAATTCTCATCCTCAAATAGTTTGGCCTTGATCTCTTCAATGAAAGTGGCCCTCACTTCAATACTAGCTATCACCCCACCTCTTTCTGAGATGTCCAACTGCATGAACTTAGACTCTAAGGTTTGAATTTCCTTTGCTAAAGGTCGCTTGGATACACTTAAGCAAGCTAAACTACTCATACTCACCGCTTTCTGACTCAAAGCGTCTTCCACCACATTAGCCTTGCCCGGATGGTATTGAATGGTCACGTCATAATCTTTAAGTAACTCCATCCACCTTCGCTGTCTCAAATTCAGATCATTTTGAGTGAACACATGCTGTAAACTACAATGATCAGTAAATACCTCACACTTGACCCCATAGAGGTAATGCTGCCATATTTTAAGAGCAAACACTACTGCTGCCAACTCTAAATCATGCGTTGGGTAATTCCTCTCATGCACCTACAATTGACGCGAGGCATAAGCTATATAACATTCTTATCCTACATCAACACAACACCTAAACCATAATGTGAAGCATCCCAATAAATAATGCTAGAATGAGTGTGTTGGTCAAGAGAGTCTTGATCTTTTGAAAGCTCTCTTCACAATTTTCAGTCCATTCAAATGGTATCTGCTTTTTGGTCAAATTAGTCAAGTGAGTAGCAATGGAAGCAAAATTCTTAACAAATCGACGATAATAGCTAGCGAGTCCCACAAAACTCCTAACTTCCATCACAGAGCTAGGCCTAACCCAATTCTTAACCACTTCAATCTTTTGAGGATCTACCATTACCCCTTTTTTTGAAACTACATGTCCCAAAAATGCTACCGATTTTAACCAAAATTCACACTTAGAAAATTTAGCATATAACTTTTTCTTTCCAAAAACACCCAGAACAATACGAAGATGGTTGGCATGCTCTTCTTCACTTTTCGAATAAACCAAAATATCATCAATAAAAACTATAACGAACGAATCAAGAAATGGTTTGAACACCCCATCCATCAAACTCATGAAAGCTGCAGGCGCATTGGTCAAACCAAAAGACATAACCAAAAACTCATGTGCCCATAATGAGTTCTAAACGTCGTCTTGGGTATATCTTCAGGCCTAATTTTCAATTGATGGTAATTGGATCTCAAATCAATCTTAGAGAAAACTGATGCACCTTGCAATTGAACAAAAAAATCATTTATTCGAGGCAAAGGACACTTGTTTCAAATAGTGACTCTATTTAATTGCCGATAATCTATACACATCCTCACACTACCATCCTTTTTCTTAATAAACAACACCGAAGCACCCTTGGGGGAAGCATGAGGACGAATAAATCCTTTATCAAAAAACTATTGGATTTGAGCCTTAAGCTCTCTTAATTCTGCCGGAGTCATGCGATATGGAGGACTAGAAATAGGGCGCGTACTAGGCTCTAAATCAATGCAAAAATATATATCTCTATCCGGAGGCATACTCAGCAAATCATTTGGAAACACTTCACTAAATTCAGACACCACATGAATATACCCAATGGATGGAGCCTCAATCTTAACATCCTTAACATGAGCCAAATAAGTCAAACAACCCTGCTCTGCTAATTTACTAGCCCGAATGGAGGATATAATCTTAGCTTGCTTAGGCTTGTACACCCCTTCCACTCTAATCTTTCCCTTTCCGGAATTTCTAGAGTTACGAACTTAGTATTACAATTAAGCACATCGTAGCAGGGGGACAACCAAGTCATGCCTAAGATTATGTCAAAGTCAATCATATCCAAAATCACCAAATCAGCCTAAGTCTGAAAACCCATAAACAAAATAGGACAAGAATGATAGACATAGGTGACTATGACTGACTCTCCAACTGGGGTAGAAACATGAATAGAGGCATTAAGTACATCACAAATCATATCAAACTTGGAGGCAAATCGCACAAATACATAAGAATAAGTAGAACCCGGATCAAATAATACATTAGCCATCCGATCACAGACAAGAATAGTACCTGTGATCACTGCATCAGACGCCCCCGCCTCATTCTTGCTCGAAAAAGCATAACATTGAGCCCTATTATCTTAACGAGCTACTTCCCTGCCTGGTTGCGCATTACCCCTACCTCCGTTACCATTTTCTCTACCTCCACGACCTCGTTGATTACCTCATCGCCCACCTTATGGACGTGCTCTACCATTGTTACCATTCCCCACAGGTACAACTGCTCTAGATGGCTGCTGCACGAATTCAAACACACGTGGATAGGGACAATCTCTCCTCATATGCCTAGGTTCTCCATAATTATAGCAAATACGATCAAAAGATAGTCTGCTGCCCATCGAAGGCGTGACAATCTGACTATCCTAAAAATTACGAGATGGAGTTCTCGAGTAGTTACCTATAGAGGCGGGAATAGCAGACTGAATTGGCTTGGCTGCAAGTGTTGGCCTTCCAGACCCCTTAGAGTAAGAACCTTAAAAGTTATCCGAATTCTTGGCCCTTTTTTCCCAAGCCTTAACTTGACCGTCTCGCCTCACCCCCTCTACTTTCTGCACATAGTCTGTCACCTCATTAAAGCTTCTCCCTGTAGAAGTCATATGAATAGATAATACTTGCAACTCATAATTCAAACCTCTAATAAATAACCGGATCATCTCCTCCTCAGTAGTAACCAACTGCATAGCATATCTAGATAAAGCATGGAACTTGGCCTCATAAGCAGCCACAGACATACCACCTTGCTCTAAAGCCATAAACTCATCTTTCTTACGATTCCTCAAGGTTCTAGGCACATACTTTTTCCAGAAACAGAGCATGAAATTGGGTCCAAGTATGTGGAGGTAAAGTACAAGATCTGCACTCCATATAAGCTCTCCATCATTGCTTAGCCTTTCTTTGAAGTTGGAAAGACACAAACTCAACCCCATGTTGGTGAACAATACCCAATTTGTGCAGCCTCTCATAACAGTTTAAGATAAACTCATAAGCATCTTCAGTTTCAGAACCAAGAAATACCAGAGGCTTAAGCTTCAAGAACGTAGTCAACATGTCATGCTCATTACCGGTCATCACAGAACCCAACAAAGGATGAAAGAAAGCATCATTACCTCTAGTTCCACCCACCTTAGGTACAGTGCTAGCTCTAAGAGGATTAGTATGAGCTTGAGTTGTTTGAACAGATGGAAGTACCCCAGGACCAACCAACCCTTTCAAGAACGTCATAATCTGTTGAGCTAACACCAGATCGATGGGAGGAACAACCGCAGTCTCCGCTGGCACCTCTTCCTCTTGTCCATTTTTCTCAACATCTCCAACTTCAATATCCTCTTCTATCTCCTCATTATGTGCATGAGGGTTCTCATTCATAGGAACATTATCAATTGGTACCTCATTCACAACAAGCACTACTCTCTCACGGCCTCTACCCCTAGCTCTTCCTCTACCCCTCGACCGTGGCCTCTAGCTACAGATTCCTCAGCTGGAGCATTGATAGGAGCTACGGGCTTAACACAGTTATACCTAGTATTAACCATTTACGGATAGAAGAGTGAATGAGGTTAGATACCAATTTGAATTGCCAAATACCAATTGGAATCAACTCATAGCACGAAAGGAGATAAGAGAAAATAGAGAGATTTCCTAAAGTCCTATAGCCTCTCGAAGAAAGGTAAAGGCGTCCCCGTACCATTTTGTGAGACTCTATTAGACTCGTTTTGATACATCGAGATCAACGAACCTAGGCTCTGATACCAACTTTTTCATGACCCAGACCGTCGTGATTGACACCCACACTAACACTCCGATGGGAGAACCATTACTACAACCCAAACCAAACAAATAATCTAAAAACTAAGGCATTTAAGTTACGAAAGCAAGTTAAATACTAAGGAAATAAATAGAGTTCTCATAAACTCTAACAAAAGTCTAACAATAATAAACTAACATTGCAGAAGTAATGCCTAGAACTTGAAAGTCAATATATCAAAATATCTAACAATGAACCAAGTCTAAACACGAAGGGATACAACTCCATACTAATGAACTAACTATAATTAAGGTCTAAGTCTGGAAGTGGTGGACATAGACGAAAGAGAAATTTATGACAGCCTGAAAGAATTGTCTCACCCTTGAATTCGAAGCGATGATCACTGATCTTCTAAGCGAGGTTTGTCAATAGCCGCTTGAAGATGCTCTGTACTCAACAAAAATAAGAGCAATTGCAGAATCAGTACACAACCACAGTGTACTGGTGGGATCAAGCAGCTATCCCACTAGTGCAACATAAACAAGTCAAGATAATCATTATAATCACATGCATATATATATATATATATATATATATATATATATATCAACATATACAATATTATCAACATTCAT
>JAJOOR010033191.1:0-24145 GCA_036250505.1 Solanum acaule | reverse complement strand
TTTAATGAATGCACAAATAACATGTGAAATAGAATTTTTTTATGAGAAATTAAAATCAATTACCAGATTAATACCATACTTACAGTGATTCAACGCCTTGAGCAAACAGAGGAATAAAAAATCAGACTTAAGAGACCTCTTCCTCTTACTAGGTACCGATGTTTAGGATTAACAGAAAGATACATATAGAGTAATTAGTTTAATGAATGCACAAATAACATGCGAAATATTTTTTTTTTATAAGAAATGAAAATCAATTACAAGATTAATACCTTACTTACAATGATTCAACGCCTCAAGAAAACAGAGAAATAAAAAGTCAGACTTGAGAGACAACAAATTGATTAACTCAGTGAAATATACACCCCTTCCTCCTACTAGATACCGATGATCAAGATCGATACAAAGATACATAGAGTAATTAATTTAATGAATGCACAAATAACATGTGAAATAGAATTTTTTTATGAGAAATTAAAATCAATTACCAGATTAATACCATACTTACAGTGATTCAACGCCTTGAGCAAACAGAGGAATAAAAAATCAGACTTAAGAGACCTCTTCCTCTTACTAGGTACCGATGTTTAGGATTAACAGAAAGATACATATAGAGTAATTAGTTTAATGAATGCACAAATAACATGCGAAATATTTTTTTTTTATAAGAAATGAAAATCAATTACAAGATTAATACCTTACTTACAATGATTCAACGCCTCAAGAAAACAGAGAAATAAAAAGTCAGACTTGAGAGACAACAAATTGATTAACTCAGTGAAATATACACCCCTTCCTCCTACTAGATACCGATGATCAAGATCGATACAAAGATACATAGAGTAATTAATTTAATGAATGCACAAATAACATGTGAAATAGAATTTTTTTATGAGAAATTAAAATCAATTACCAGATTAATACCATACTTACAGTGATTCAACGCCTCGAGCAAATAGAGGAATCAAAAATCAGACTTAAGAGACAACAAATTGATTAACTCGGTGAAGTAACTTTATATGTTATAGAAGATGTGACTAGCGACAGATAATATATATATATATATAAGGTTGCTACTTTGAGTGGTTTCCTACTTTGTTACCAAAAATGAGTGTTCAAGTTGCCACGAAGGTTTCAATTTTTTGAGTCAAAGATATTTGAGTAAATATATATTTTTTATTAGATGACAAAAAAATTACTATAATACATATATATTAACAAGGTTTTGTATCGTTAATCTATTATTTAAATTTTGATTGGTATTGTTAATTTTGTAATTGGAGCGATAGCTAAGAAAAGACAAATTGTCAATCTTTTTTTTTTATCTCAGGAGAAATATGATCGGGATAAACTATGAAAATTAGGCAAAGGTTGATTATATATATCCATTTGGCATTGAAAAATTTAATTTGATATCTCGTCAATCATTAATAATTTTATTTTATTTTATATTATATTATATTATTTTTAAACTCAATCTGTAAGACGTTGGATTTGGAAAAGAAGAAAAAATGCAGATTTAGGTTGGTGTCTATGTCTACTTGTCCCATCTATGGATCGTAGAAGCTTTTACGAGCCGTAGATGGCAACCGTAGGTAGTGGAAAAATATTTTTTTTCAAAAAAAGTCCAGTTCCCTTTTTACGGTTCACTAGAAAAGTTCGTCAACCTTTGTATGTGTCATAAATAAGTTCGTAGGTGAGTCCCAAACTTAGTCAAAGTTGGATTCTAAAAATGGTATGTACGGACCGTAGGAAGATCTATGAACATTACATGAGATCCATAAAAGATAGGGGAATTTTAAGGTCCCAGTAGCCTATCTACGGTTGACCAGTACAGACCGTAGGTCCAAACCGTAGATGAGGCTCGTCGGTCATTTAAAAGGGCTTTTGGGTCTTGCCTAGTTATTTTAACCCTATACTATGTTGTTTTACCTTCTAACCTAGGCCTTATATAAACGTTTTAAACCCCCAAATTATCCATTTGAACTCATTCTCCTAAATTTTCAAAACTTGACCAAATTCATCCTCCCAAATTCTCTCTAAGTCTAAGGAAGAAGAGAAAGAGCTAGGGTTCCATTCAAGTCTCGAAATTCACTATTTTCTTGGGCTTGGAGAATCAAGGTATTTTAGTATTCACCTACGGAGTCCTTTCCTCCATAGAGTTCTTAAATTCTCCAATTTTGCATCAAAGTTAGAATTTTATTCAATGTTCATGGGTTCTTTTCAATCTTGATCAAATTGATTGTTTTCCATCTATTTATGCATGAATTGAAGTTATTACATTTTTTTAGTTAAATTCATATGAACCCATGCTTACCCCATGAATTTTAGACTATGAGCACATGATTATGTTTATGAACTATGAATTGTGAATTTATGAAGATATGCATGTCCTTTCTATGGAATTGATATGAATGATTTGAGGTTGCTTTGAGAGTAAAACATCGATTTTCTTGTTGTGAAAGGTCATTCTCACATGAAGTATTCATAAGGTTGAAATGTTTTCCCAACTAAATTTGAATCTAGATTCAGGAGTTATTCTAAATGAACTCTAGCTTGGATTGACTACTTAAAATTTTGACTTTTCATGGATAATAAGATGAATATGATTAATTTCTATTCTGTGGGATTTATTCTTAGTACCAAGTGGACTAGTAGTGATTACCCATGTCCCATAACTATGTGCTTCCATAGGTTTGTCTTAGATAGACATTAGCAAATGGATCTACTTTAGCTCAAGTTTATGATTCTTACCTTGAAAAGTAAGGACATCTCGTTTTGGTGTGTGATAGACACCGAATTTCATGTTATAGCTCACATGGCCTATGTCGGTTAATGATAAACTTCTCACAATAACGAACTAAGGTTACTTTCTAATAGTATGTCACATGTGTTCTAAAGTTGTTTAGCTTGCATTGACCATGATTATGGCGTATATTTTCTAGCATGTTATTTTATGATTTAGCTTGGTCATTACATGTCATGTAAAGTCTATTTTAGCATGATTTCATAACTCTTATGCATTGCTATCATACTTAGTACATTCCATGTACTAATGCATACTTGTGTCAACATTGTGTCACTAATATAGGGTCTGATGCTCTTATTCCACACACTTGTGACTAGACATCCCTTGGTTGCTTCGGTTGAAGATTGGTGAGTCATTATGTTCTGAGGACCGAGACTTCTTTACTACTTTAAGTCATTTTCGTTTTAGAGTTATATGTGATGTATGAGTTACATCCCAATCACTTTCCTTATGATGTACTGATGGCTTGAGACTTATGTTAGACTTTCGCTTTTGTCAAACTCTTTATGATATAAGACTCTCTTTTGAATTCTTTAAATTCCATTATCTTGTATGATGTATGTTGAGTCCTCTCGGGGTCCTATATGTCATGTTATGCCTAGGGTATACTTTGGATCGTGACAAACTTGATATTTAGAGCACAAGGTTTAGAAAGGTCCTAGGAAGTGTCTAAGCCACGTCGAGTAGAGTCTTGTTCATGAATGTGAAGCACGCCACATTTATAATTGAGAAGCTATAAGATGTTTAGGAAACTTCACTTATTTCATTACATAAAGTGTGATAGAGTGTAATTCTATATTTCTCTCTCATAATCCTTATCCGATGTTTTTCATGATATTACCCCTAAAAAAGCACACGTTAGGAGGAATGTGAATGAGAATGTGGAACGGAAAGCTTCTCAAGTTCCAGCCGGCCCTTTGACCGAACTAGTGACCAATGCGAAGTTTAAGGCTGTTTTTCAAGTATTGGATCAAGCCATGACGACTTAAGCCATGATGGCTCAAGCCAATAGGGATGTCACGACCCGACTTTCCGATTCATGATGACACCTACTAAAACTCACCCGTAGGTAAGCCGAACCATACCCAGAAAAAGAAGTAGTGAGTATAAGGGTAGAACTAAACAGCAAATAATGCTAACAATAAGCAAAGACAAAAATAGGAAGCAAACCAAAAACTATAGGCAAAGGAACCCATCCTAGAGCCTGGAAGTCACGAGTCCATAGTTGTTTAATGAGAATAAATACAAGTCCCAAAAGTGGGCCAATAAGCCGTCTAGAAGGAAAGAGACAAGCTAACATAAGTATAGAATGAAACAGGTTGATCCAGAATGCCAAGTGCTCACCCTCATCTCCGATATCCACAAGCTGCAAAAGACAACACGAACGATCACCGCTGGTAGCTGGTACTAGGACCTGCATCATGAAAAGATGCAGAGTGTAGCATAAGTACCAAAACAAGGTACTAGTAGGCATTTCAGGACGACCGAGCAAGAAAGGTAAAAACAATCTGAAAAGATAGAATCTAGACAAAAATAGAGGTCAAAGTGGATATGAAAAGAAGCACACGGGCGTACCAAAAGTAAATCTAAGTATAGATAAACTAAACCTAACTGATCTCCATAAGCTCAAAAGGTACACTCATGTGCAAGTTAAAATAAAACCCGAACGGACCCCATAAGCCCGAAAGGTACAGAGAATATCTAAGACTACATGAATAAGATACTCAAACCCAAGTCCAACAGAATTCAACCGGGCCTCGAACCCATGGTGATAGGATCTGGGCCTCAAACCTAAAGTGGTAGAATTTGGGCCTTGAACCCAAAATGATATAATCTGGGCCTCAAACCCAAGGTGATAGAATCTGGGCCTCAAACCCAAAGCATCAATCTAAAGTTGGAAATAACGGCCTCAAACCATAAAACATCATCCTCAAACTAGAAATAACGGTCTCGAACCATAAATAATCAGTGGAACCAACCAATTCATAACCTAACTAACAAGAGTGTCAAGGGTGTGTCAATTCCCAGGAGAATCCCATTTCAAGTCAAGTCAATGTGGGACACCGCCCACCTAAAGGTATCAATAGAAGGCTCCCATCCTAGTAGAACTCGATCTCCAATCGTCGCAATAGCATAAACCTCTGGTAACACCTTGGAACCGCAGAAATAGGGAGAGAGAGAATAGAAGATCTAATAAGCCACAAATTCACCTAAACTAAGGCTCATATTATCAGACTCAAGTCTGCTATTCTAGTCTACAAGGATCTAGTCTGTCCGAAAGGACGTCAGAGACAAAGCAAAGCAACAATGTTTTGAGAGTCTAAGGCAACACTGGTCTATCCTAGGATAAGGCTAGATAAGCATCATAAAACAAGTAAATTCAAGTAATTCTCATAGCATACACAAACCCTAACCACCCAATTAGCAAGGTACTATTCCCAAAATAATGTCGATCAAACCTAAAACATGGTATCTAAGAAGAGAGGTAAGAATACTAGGTCCCCGCCCCCAATTCACACTAATGAACATGAGTTCACACATTAAGGCTCAATCTAGATAGAAAGGAAGTTGTAGCCTAACTTTAGGCCGACCGTGCATGCTCCAAATCACTTCACTAAAGCTTTTCCTTTCCGAACGGCCTTTGACTGCTGCCACACAAAATTAAAGAATGCCCAACACTCCTTGAACACTCCAAGATGGAGCCTCGATAATTCTTGATACATGGGACTTAGAATCACCCAAAACCAAGCTTGAACGACGTGCACCCGACAACTTTCGATCGCTATACAGTGAAGCCACCGCCAAAATGAAGCTTTCACACTTCGAATCACCTCATTTGCCAAGAAATGAGAGAGATATCGGGTTTTGAAGTTTCCAAAATTAGCTGATATTTCAACTATATATGCACAAGAGTTCCACATTTTTTCGAAAACTTAAAAACTCCGACGGGTGTTCTGAACTCGTTCAGAGCCCCATGTACGCAAACGAGATATGCAACCATACCGAATTTGATATACCGAACTCAATGGCGTAGTCAAAATTTCCATACGAGGTCATGTTGACAAAAAGTGGGTCCCACACCCAACAACTATTTTAAGCAAAAATTTACAAAGGGGCTCGGGATCAGCTCGAAATCCTCGGGATATGAACAAAGGGTCAATCTAGACCAAACTCAATATTACGGAGCTAACCACGCTGACAGAATTCTTATCCGAGTGCATTTACTTAGAATGTTGACTAAAGTCAAATGTAGGCTTACACTTTAAAGTTAAAACACCTAATCGCACCGACTCACACTAAAAACTTCAAGAGTCATGCAGACCATGATACTAGCCTATAATGACCCCTCCGGAGCTGATAGAATTGGAATTTATGATAAAAAAATGACCTTTCAAGGTTCAAAAGCTTCCAAAACACTAAAAATCGCATAAAAACTAAACAAACGACTAGGTGGACAAACTATCAGTCCCAGCAAGTCATAAATGACTTGGGATCGCTACAGGAAAGCTCTAAATGACAAAAAGGAGGCCTAAATATTGAAATGACATGAAGTCCATTATAAGGGAGGTTGTGGTCCCAGTGAACCCAAATGTGGGTACGACGATAACTAGAGTGAGGAACTTCACTTAAATGAATCCTCTGGAGTTTCATGGTTCCAAGGTTGTGGAAAATCCTCAAGAGTTCATTGATGGGGTGTATAAAGTGTTGATGATCATGGGAGTAATGTTGGTAGAAAAGGCAGAATTGGCCGTTTATCAACTTAAGGGTGTTGCTCAAGTTTGGTTCAAACAATAAAAGAAAGAGAGGGTGGTTGATGCGGGTCCTCTTGATTAGGAAAGGTTTAAGGTTGCTTTCCTTAATAGGTTTTTTCCCCTTGAGATGAGGAAGAGAAGGGTACTTGAAATCATCAACCTTCTTCAAGGAAATATGAGTGTGAAAGAGTAGTCCTTGAAGTTCACGTAATTATCTAGATATGCTCCTACTATGGTTGCCGATCCTAGGGCAAGGATAAGTAAGTTTGTTTCGGAAGTGTCTGAGATGGTGGTTAAAGAATATCGTACCGCCATGCTCATCCATGTTATAGACTTTTCTTGTCTAATAGTTCTTGCTCAACAAATAGAATAGGAGAAACTTAAGGAAAGATCTAGGGAGGAAAAGAAGGCAAGGATCGGTGATGGTGACTTTTCACATTCAAGGTTCGATGGACATGGTTGTTCTAAGTTTCGACAAAGGTTTTCTAGTCAAGGTTCCTCCAATACTCTGCCTCTTAAATTCAACAAAGATATGGTGTCTAACCCTAAGCTTCAGAGAGGAAATAGTGATGGATCTTCATTGTGTACTTGTGCTAGATGTGAAAGAAAGAATGAGAGTAAATGTCTAGTCGGTACCAATACATGTTTTGGTTGTGGCAAGATAGATCATAGGACAAGGGACTGTCCTTCAGTTGCTAAGGATGAATGAGATAATCGTCGACGGGCTCAACCTTACCCTTCGTCGGGTTCTAGTGGAAGTTAGAAGCAAAATAAATTTTATGCACTTCAAACTCATCATGAGCAAGAGGGTTCTCCCAATGTAGTTACCAGTATGTTGAAAGTCTTTCATCTTGATGTTTATGCCTTGCTTGATCCTGGTCTACCTTGTCTTTTGTGATGTCATATGTGGCTATTATGTTTGATATCTCTTTGGATTTGTTGTTAAATCCTTTTTCAATCTCTACTCCTATTGGTGAATCTATTGTGGCTAAGAGAATCTATTGAAATGGTCTCGTCTCCTTATCTCGTAGAGTCACTCATGTTGATCTTGTAGAGCTTTATATGTTAGAATTTGATGTAATTCTTAGTATGGATTGGTGGCATTCTTGTTATGCCTCTATGGATTGTAGAACCCAAGTGGTCAAGTTTCACTTTCAAAATGAACCTATCCTAGAGGGGAAAGGGGAAAATTTTATGCCTAAGGTTCAATTTGTTTCTTGTCTTAAGGCTAGAAAGATGATTGCTAAGGGTTGCATATACCATCTAGTTCGGGTTAGTGGTATGGATTTTGAAATCCCTATTCTTGAGTCTGGCCCTATTGTTAATGAGTTTTCGAAAGTGTTTCTCGATAATCTACCCAGTGTTCCTCTCGAAAGGGAAATAGACTCGGAATTTACCTTCTCCCAGATACGCAACCTATCTATATTCCTTCTTACCGAATAACTCTGACATAATTTAAGGAATTGAAAGATTTGTTAGATAAGGGTTTCATCCGATCGAGTATCTCTCCATGGTGTGCTCTAGTCTTGTTTGTTCATAAGAAGGATAGTTCCCTTCGTATGTGTATTCATTACCGTCAATTGAACAAAGTCACTATTAAGAACAAGTACCTGATGAGTCCGAGATTTGGACTCATTTAGGGATTTATTTATATAGATTTAGTATCCTCAAATGCTTATTTTGTGCCAATAACTGATGTAAAACTCAGGATTTCCAGGTATATGGATTGAGGAACAAATTAAGGACACTAATTTGCAAAAAGGAACAAAGTGAGCTGAAAGAATGAAGAAAAGCAAGCTTGGTGATCGCCAAGTCCACTTGGCGAGTCACCGAATGACTATTTGACCGCCTAAAGTTCCAGTTATCCAAGCCCTGAAGGAAAGAACCAAGTTGACGAGAGAAAGAAGCAGTCGGTGGATTGCCGAGTGGTTCCGCGATGCAGTGTTGGATTGCCCAAAGTTACAGATCTTGAGGACGATGAATGCCAAAGCAGAAAGGCGATGTAAATAACCAAAGGGCGCCTCGCCGAGTGGTTCGGCGAGCCCGACTTACTTCGTCGAGTGACTCTTCGCAGCACATTTTTGGCGACTATAAATACATTTTTGAACATTTAGTTTAGTATCTGATATCATAATATCTTATCATAGCTGATAATTTTTAGAACTGAGACAGTTTTCTCTAGTTATTCCTAAGTTTTGAAGAATTGATGTTTTTCACTTCTAAGAAATTGGAAGTGGGTCTTTGAGATTCTTCGAATTGGAGCATTGTAAGGACGAAATCAATCTTACCCAGTTGATGGAAACTCAATTTGGTTACGATTTTTATCTTTTTATAATGTCTAGCTAAAACCCCAATTCTTAGGGTGTGATTATGGGCTGATTTGGTTTATGGGTATTGCTAATTGTTAGCTTAAATGTTGTTTAGAAGTGAGTTCAATCATTATTTGTGGTTTAATTTAAGAATTGTAGTTGCAAATGTAGTTATACCCTTGTGTTTTTGGGTTGCTCGAGAGAGAGGTTTTAAAACAAAACTTATTGATTGATGGTTATGGGTATTGGGTTGACCTGGGTTCAGCTCGAGAGAGTGAATCCTAAACCCAATCCCACACATTCAGCTCGAGAGAGTGAATGTACTAAGGTGTGGGATGTTCTTATTTTGCTTGCTTGTTGATGTTCGAGAGATATCAACTTGATTCGGGATAAATTGTTCGAGAGAAAGTTTATCTCCTCTATAGCCTAGCTTACTCACTAATATCTAGCTATTTTCTAATAGTTGCAATTACCCATTTATCTATATTAGCCTATAATTGAATCACATCCCAAGAACCTGTCTCATTATCTATATTAGCCTACAATTCTCATACTTTGCCCTTCAAGGACCATAGATCACAATTCATCAACATATCTAGAATTACTACATTAGACATGGATGATAACATAATTCAAGTAGTTTAATCACTAGATGCATGATTCTATCATATTCTACTTGCATCAATCAATACCCACCCTTTTAGATCCAAATTGGGAAAATAGGGGAATTCATGGATTCTTGAGGAATTCAACTTAAAATCATATAAAAGCATATATATATCCATAATAAAATATAATCCAATCATTAAAAACGAATTTGAAAGGAATCCATGAGATTGAAGTCAAACCCTAACTTTTGGGATTTCTAGCTTTGAGATTGGGAGTTTTGAAGGGGCTCCATGGATGAAGAGCTACCATACCTTGTTGAAGAATCCCCACGAAATTGAGTGAAAAAAGCCTCTTTCTTCAAACCCTAGCTTGATTATCTTTTTCTTGTTCCTTAGAGTTCTCGAGAGAAGATTTTGGGGGAAAAGTGGTTTTGATTTCGAAATTTAGAAATTATGATTTAGATGAGTTAGTTTAGGGAATTAAAAAAATTATATAGTTAGTTTAATTTGTTGCAAAACAACGCCACTTAAAATTTAATTAAAAAGGAAAACCCTAAAATGCCCCTAAGTCTAACTGCCAAATGGCAGTTTCCAGGCCCCATCCACGCCCACCATGGTTGGACCCACGACCCGTGCTGGTGAACCGTGGTAGGAGTTCTGGGGCTTGTTTCCTGGGGCCTCAACCAACGGCCCTCACCCACGAGGCGTGGGTCCACTGACAGGCTGTGGTTCCCCCTCGTGGGTGGATTGCCCAGACACCATTTTTGCCTCCTTTGAAAGGTCCTCCTCAAGGACCCATGGTTTGTCCTTGGGGGTTCATGCCTTGACGTATTAACCCAAAAACATATATATTGAGTACCGGGAGTTATTTACGACTCTAACCCTTACGTTAGGCTCTAGTTTAGTCTACTAGTTTCCGGAATGTTACATTATCTCCCCCTTGGGAACATTCGTTCTCAAATGAAGATTTAGACCCCTTACGGAATTAAAGACTCAAGACTAGCAGCCCATCATGCATGAAACATTAAAGAAATGCACAATTCAAAGGAGGAAACATAAACTCCATCTCAAAACATAGTCAATGCAATACAAGGAAGTAGGAACTACATCTAACAACCCAATATGCATGTAACTCAACATTTCTCATATTCATAGGAGGAACTACCTTCTCCAACTAAAATAATGCTCAACACAACATCATGGAGCCAATATGCAATTACTCTCAAAAGAATACTAAAGCATGTTCATCAACTCATCTCATGAAGTCAAATAGGCAACTCATACTAAAGGCACAACAACATGAGGCACATAAATCTTGAAAAACTCATTTTCTTTACTAACATGAATTTTCATCAAGAACATGCATAACATAAGGAAATCATGGAAAATCACATACAACTCACATGACTCCCGAGACACTAAAAGTCAAGAGAAGCTAATTATCTCAAGCTTGAATAGGAGTAGAAGGAAAGAGGTGAGGATATCGGGACTTCATATCGGCCTCGGCCTCCCAAGTAGCACCCTCAACTAAATGATTTCTCCATAAAACCTTCACGGAATCTATTTCCTTATTTCTCAATCTCTTGACTTGCCGGTCTAGGATCTCTATCGGAACCTCTTCATAGGAAAGGCTTTCATCAACTCCCAACCCTACTAAGGGAATAATGGATGTCGGATCTCCAATACACTTCTTAAGCATAGAAACATGAAATACCGGATGAACCGGAGCCAACTCATTTGGCAAATCCAACTCATAGGCAACCTTCCCAATACATTGCAAAATTTGATATGGGCCTACATACTGGGGACTAAGTTTCCCTTTCTTGCCAAACCTCATCACACCCTTCATGGGTGAGATTTTCAAATAGAGTCAATCATTAACTTCAAATTCTAGATCCCTTCTTCTCACATCGGCATAAGAATTTTGTCTACTTTGAGCTATTCTCAACCTCTCCCTAATTAGCCAAACTTTCTCAATAGCTTCATAAACCGATTCGGGACCAATAAGAGCAATTTCACCTATCTCAAACCAACCAACTGGAGACCTATATCTCCTACCATACAAGGCTTCAAATGGAGCCATACCGATGCTAGAATGATAACTATTATTGTAGGCAAACTCTATCAATGGCAAGTGGTCATCCCAATTGCCTTTGAAATCTATAACACATGCCCTCAACATGTCTTCAAAGGTCTGAATGGTGTGTTCCTCTTGACCATCCGTTTGAGGGTGGAAAACGGTGCTAAGCTTCACTTTAGTACCAAGCCCTTTTGGGAATGACTTCCAAAAGTGTGAAGTAAATTGAGTACCCCGATCCAAAATAATAGATAAAGGGACCCATGCAACTTCACTATCTCTCTTATATACAACTTGGCATAATCTTCTGCCGAATGACAAACCTTGACGGGAATAAAATGGAGTGATTTTGTCATCCGATCTATAATGACCCAAATAGAATCATGTTGCATTCGGGTACGAGGCAAACCCACAATAAAATCCATATTCACCTCTTCCCACTTCCAAGTGGGAATTGCTATATCTTGCAAAAAGCTCCCCACCTTTGATGCTCAACCTTCACTTGTTGACAATTAGGACATTTGGCTACAAATCCCGCAATATCCTTTTTCATACCATTCCACCAATAAACTTCCATTAAGTCACGATACATCTTGGTGGCCCCCGGATGAATAGAATATCGAGAACCATGAGCTTCTTCTAAAATTTGCTCCCTAAACCCATCAACATCTGGAACACATAATCGACCTCGATACCTAAGTACTCCATCTCCCACTTGGGAGAAGGCCTCAACGGACTTCTTGAGTACCGACTCTTTCAATTCAACTAGTAAGGGATAAAGTTCTTGCTTAGACTTCACATCAATCACAAAGGACGATTTGGAACCATTATGGACCATGACTCCACCCTTGGTGGAATCCACTAGTTGGACACCTAGTCAGGCCAATCTATGCACCTCACAAACTAATTCTTTCTTTTCTTCCTCTACATGAGCCATACTAACCATGGACAATCTACTAAGTGCATCCGCTACTACATTGGCTTTGTTGGGGTGATAAAGGACACTCATATCATAATCCTTTAATAACTCTAACCATCTTCGTTGATGAAGATTCAAGTCCTTTTGACTAAACTCATATTGAAGACTTTTGTGATCGATGAAAACATCCACATGGACCCCATATAAGTAATGTCTCCATATTTTTAAGGCAAACACAAACGCCGCTAATTCAAGATCATGGGTCGGATAATACTTCTCATGGACTTTAAGTTGCCTTGAAGCATAGGCAATCACTGTACTGTTTTGCATAAGGACACATCCCAACCCCACTTTAGAGGCGACACAATATACAACAAAACCATATGTTCCCTCCGGTAAGGTTAACACCAGAGCGGAAGTAAGTCTATCTTTCAACTCTTGGAAGCTTTTCTCACAAGCCTCCGACCACTCAAACTTAGCCTTTTTTTAGTCAAAGCCGTCAACGGAAAAGCAATGGAGGAAAACCCCTCAACAAACCTCCTGTAGTAACCGACCAAACCCAAAAAGCTCCTAATGTCGAAAGGAGTTAGAGGTCTTGGACAACTCTTGACCGCATCCGTCTTCTTAGGATTTACCTTAATACCCTTGTTTGACATTGTATGACCAAGGAAAGCTACAGACCTTAACGAAAATTCACACTTGCAAAATTTAGCAAAAAGTTGTTGGTCCTTAAGAACTTGCAACACAATTCTCAAATGGTCCATATGATCATTTTCACTCCTTGAGTAGATCAAAATATCATCGATAAACACAATCACAAACATATCTAGGTATTTCCTAAACACTCTATTCATTAGGTCTATAAATGTCGTCGGGGCATTAGTTAAGCCAAAAGACATCACAAGGAATTCATAATGCCCATACCTTGTTTGGAAAGCCGTCTTGATTATACCATCCCCTCTCACCCTCAACTGGTGATATCCCGAACGAAGGTCAATTTTTGAGAAGTAGTTATCCCCTTGAAGTTGATCAAACAACTCATCAATTCTCGAAATGGGCTATTTATTCTTGATGGTCACTTTGTTCAATTGACGATAGTCGATGCACATTCTAAGATACCTATCCTTCTTTCTAACAAACAACACTAGAGCACTCCATGGAGAGATACTCGGTTGAATAAAACCCTTATCTAGCAAATCCTTTAGTTGTTGTTTCAACTCTTTCAACTCAGCCGGAGCCATTCTGTAAGGAGGAATGGAGATAGGTTGCGTGTCCGGTAAAAGGTCAATACCAAAATCTATCTCCCGCTCGGGAGGAATACCGGGCAAATCATCGAGGAAAAACTTCCGAGAACTCATTCACTATCGGAACCGACTCTAGAGAAGGGGTTTCAGACTCAACATCCCTTACCCTTACAATATGGTAAATGCATACTTTGGAGATCATCTTCCTAGCTTTAAGGCAAGAAACAAATTGACCTCTATGGATAGAATTTCCCCCCTTCCACTCTAAAATAGGTTCATTTGGAAATTTGAATTTAACCACCCGAGTCCTACAATCTATAGAGGCATAACATGCATGCAACCAATACATACCCAAAATCACATCAAAGTCTAACATGTATAACTCTACCAAATCCAAGTAATTCTATGGGACAGGGAAATGGGACAACTTCTATAGACTCTTTTTGCCACCATCGAGTCACCAACCGGGGTAGAAACTGAAAAAGGTTCTACTAACACTTTGGGAAGTAATTCAAACTTCATGGCCACAAAAGGTGTCACAAAGTACAAAGTAGCACCGGGATCTAACAAGGCATATACATCAATAGAAAAGACTTTTAACTTACCGGTCACCACATCCGGGGAGCTCTCTTGGTCACCTCGGGATTGAAGAGCATAAAAGCGGTTTTGATTTTGGGCATTGGAGTTGGAACCGCTTGGAGGAGCTTGTTTATCTTCCATTCCCTTAACCTTAAGCATAGGAAAATCTCCCATCTTGTGGCCACTCTTCCCACAACCATAGTACTCATCCGAGCCAACTAAGCACTTGCCATCATGTTTTCTACCACACTTTGCACAATTAGGCCTAGCAACATAAGAATCACCACTATTGCCTCCTTGAGGATTAGGGTTAGACACCATATCCTTGTTGACCTTTGGAGCACTAGAGGAGCCTTGGTTAGAGAACCTTTGTTTGAACCTTGGTCGACCTTGTCCATTGGACCTAGCATTGGAGAAATTCCCATCACCGGTTCTAGCTCTTTTCACCTCCCTATTCTTGTCTTGAAGTTTCTCTTCCTCCATTTATTGGGCATACACCATGAGACGTGAGATATCCATATTATCATGAAGCATTGCCAAACGATATTCTTTTCTCACCAATCAGGACACCCCCGTCAAATACCTACTCATCATATCCCTTGAATCAGCCACCAAAGCCGGAGCATACTTGGATAATTGAGTAAACTTTAGAGAATATTCTTGAAAACTCATACCTCCTTAACGAAGTTTACAAATTCTTCCACCTTAGCTTCCCTAAACTCTCGTGAAAAGAACCTATCAGGGAACGCCAATTTGAACACTTACCATTCTATTGGACCCGCTCCCACCGGCATATTGTTCTTCTATTGAGTATACCATACTTGAGCCACACTCTTCAATTAGTAGGCGACCAACTCTGCTTTTTCTACCGAAGTCACCCCCATGGCATCAATTATTTTATAAACCTCTTCCAAAAATTCTTGAGGATCCTCTCCCACTTTGGAATCAAGAAACACGGGAGGGTTCATCCTTACAAAATCTCTCAATCTAGAAGCCGCGAAATTCATATTAGGATTGATCGGAGCTACCACTTCTCTATTGGCTTGAGCCGTCACGACTTGAGCCAACATTTGGATAGTAGACCGAAACTCCACACGGGTCACATTGTCAATCATGGGATCAATCGGAGCTTGATTATCTTGAGAATGATCTCCTTTATTCACATTAATTATACCCTTCCACCATTCTTGCGTTAGCCCTTCGTGTATTCATTTCCTGAAGACACAAGAAAAGGATCAAGAGAGGGTCTTTTATAGAGTTAAACTCTAAGGCACGACTTAAGAACAATGAAAGAAATGTAGTTTCCTAAACATCTTATAGCCTCTCACTCATAAATGTGGTGCGCTTCACACTCATAAACAAACTCTACTAGACATGGCTTATGAGACATCATCCTAGAATCATTCTAAGCCTTGTGCTCTGATTACTAAGTTTTTCACGACCCAAGGGTACCCCCTAGACGTAACAAGGCACATAGCACCCCTAAAGGAACCAGGTAAGACACTTAGCATATCATAATATAAAGCATTAGAACAATAAGAGTAAAAACGCATTTCAAGTCTTAAGAAGTTTTCATAAAAGCAAAGCGGAAGTCTAGATTTGTCTCGATTAGCCATCTATTACAATACTTGAGTCAAATAGGGTCACAACCCCAAAACAACATAATCCCAAAATGAAAAATACAAGAATGAAACATCCGTCCTCGACTCATAAGGACTCACCACAAGCTAAGAGAATAGTCGAATCCAAGCTTGAATTAAATGATGACCGCCTTAAGAACCGGACCCTACACTTTGGAAAAATGTAGAAAATATGGGTTAGTACAAAAATGCACGAAGTATGATAGTCATGCATTAAAACCTTAAAAACATGCTAAAAGGGATATTTTAGTTGAAAATCATGCACTTTACCAAGTTTGAGGATCATTATGAAGATTAGTGTAAAAGCATAAGTCATAAGCATATTCAAAATATAGATCATCATAACTAAATGGAAACATACCGTAAATATCCTCAAAGCATACTTGTGCAATGCATGAATAAGATCTCATAATCCCACTCATACTAAGTAAAACTTCTTGAATAACTATAGCTCATATCTCATGTTCTTGTTCATACTATCAAAAAGGGAGATTAGCCTTAACCGACATAGACCATGTGAGCTAAACATGAAATCCGGTGTCTACCCCACACCGAAAAGGGGTTGTACTACTTGCCTAAGGTAGAACCATACTCTTAGCTTAGGTGGATCCACTAGCTAAAGACCTATATGGGAACATAGTTTATGGGATAAGGAGATTGCTTCTAAAAACCCGAACTCAACTAAGGTAGAAGGTTTCCATCTCATGAGATACATACTTTGGGAACCTAGACTCAACAATGGTAGAAGGAACCCATTTTGAAAGCCGGACTCAACTAGTGTAAAAGTTTCCATCTCATATTTATATCCACTCGGTGCTAAGTATTAATTCCCACTTAGTTCATATGAAGTCTTGACTTAAGTTCATAATTATGGAAGAATGTCTTGACACTCAATCCAACATAACTCATACTAAAGCTCATAGATTCAATAGGTGAAACTAGTCTTCCAACCTTGGAATCACTACATGTGACAAACCTTTCACATCATATCATATTCATACATAAATGTGTCCATGAGGATAATCATCCAACAACACAACAACTAGATCATAATCATATTCACTTTACTCTCAAAGTGTTCATAAAACATATATCTAAATCTCATAATCATGCACAATTATCATACTTTTCCCTTCAAGGACCAGAGATCACAATTCATCAGCATATCTAGAATTAATACATTAGACATGAATGATAACATAATTCAAGTAGTTTAATCACTAGATGCATAATTCTATCATATTCTACTAGCATCAATCAATACCCACCCTTTTAGATCCAAATTGGGAAAATAGGGGAATTCATGGATTCTTGAGGAATTCAACTTAAAATCATATAAAAGCATCAATATATCCATAATAAAACATAATCCAATCATTAAAAATGTTATTGAAGTCAAACCCTAACTTTTGGGATTTCTAGCTTTGAAATTGGAAGTTTTGAAGGGGCTCCATGGATGAAAACTATCCATGGATGAAGAGCTATCATACCTTGTTGAAGAATCCCCACAAAATTGAGTGAAAAAGCCTCCTTCTTCAAACCCTAGCTTGATTCTCTTCTTCTTTTTCCTTGGAGTTCTAGAGAGAAGATTTTGGGGGAAAGTTGGTTTTGATTTGGAAATTTAGAAATTATGATTTAGATGAGTTAGTTTAGGGACTTAAAAACCTTATATAGTTAGTTTAATTTGGTGCAAAATGACGCCACTTAACATTTAATTAAAAAGGGAAACCCCAAAACGCCCCTAAGTCTAACTGCCAAATGGCAGTTTCCAGGCCCCATCCACCCCCACCACTGACGGACCGTGGGAGGACCCACGTCCCGTGCTGGTGAACCGTGGTAGGGGTTCTGGGGCTTGTTTCACTGGGCCTCAACCAACATCTCTCACCCACGAGGCGTGGGTCCACTAACGGGTCGTGGTTCCCCCTCGTGGGTGAACTGCCCAGGCACCATTTTTGCCTTCTTTAAAAAGTCCTTCTCAAGGATCCATGGTTGGTCCATGGGGGGTAGTACCTTGACGTATTAACCCAAAATCATATATATTGAGTACCGAGAGTTATTTACGACTCTAACTCTTACGTTAAGCTCTAGTTAAGTTTACTAGTTTCTGAAATGTTATAGTTATTGTAGGCAAACTCTAAGGGAAATGTTGATCCCATCTAGCACCAAAATCGATCACACATGCTCGGTGCATGTTCTCCAACACCTGAATTGTCCGCTCAGACTGACCATCTGTCTGAGGGTGAAAAGTTGTACTTATATCTAACTGAGTACCCAAACCATGTTGTAATGCCTTCCAGAAATGGGAAGTGAACAATGAACCTCGATCAGATACAATAGAAACTAGAACTCCATGAAGTCACGCAATCTAACTGATATAAAGCTCGGCTAGCTTCTCCACCGTATATTTCACTCGAATCGGAATGAAAAGGGCAGACTTGGTCAGCTTGTCAACAACAACCCAAATGGAGTCATAACCACCCACTGTGGTAGGAAAACCCACAACAAAGTCCATAGTGATCCGCTCTCACTTCCAAGTAGGAATAGGCATCCTCTGGGATAAGCCCCTGGGTTGCTGGTGTTCACACTTGACTTGTTGGCAAGTCAAACACCTAGAAACAAAGTCTGCAATATCTCTCTTCATGCCACATCACCAATAAAGCTGACTCAGATCATAATACATCTTCGTCGCTCCCGGATGGATGGAATAGCGAGAACAATGGGCCTCCTCAAGAATCAATCTAATCAACTCACTCATCTTGGGAACACAAATCCTACCTCCGATCCTCAAGACACCATCAGATCAAGGACAGCCTCCTTGGTTTCCCCTCTCAACACTTTGTCTCAAATGAGACATAACTTCTCATCATCAAAGTGGTACTCATGGATTTGCTCGACTAAATAAGACTAAGCCTCAATAAGATCAATCATACCACCACTCTCCTCTAAAATCTACAATCGGACAAAACTATTAGCTAACATCTAAACATCTCTAGCCAACGGTCTCTCCTCAATACAAAGCGTGGCAAGACTCCCCATGCTAGGAGTCTTCCTACTCAAAGCATCGGAAACCACATTGGCCTTCCCTGGATGGTATAAAATGGTCACATCATAGTCCTTCAGCAACTCAAGCGATCTCCACTGCCTCAAGTTCAGATCCCTCTGACTGAAGATGTCTTGAAGACTCCGATGATCAGTGAAGATCTCACAATGCAGCCCATACAAATAGTGACGGCATAACTTAAGTACAAAGACCACGACAGCCAACTCCAAATCATGAGTAGGGTAGTTCTTTTCATGAGACTTCAACTGCCTAGAAGCATAAGCAATCACCTTCCCCTGCTGCATCAATACACCACCCAACCCAACTCCTGAAGCATCATAATACACAGTAAAGTCGACACCTTCCTTAGGTAGAGCAAATATAGGAGCTGAAGTCAACAAAGTCTTGATCTTTTGAAAGCTCTCCTCACACTCATCGGACCACTAGAAACCCACACCCTGTTGAGTAATCTGGTCAACGGAGATGAAATAGTAGAGAAACTCTTAAAAAATCTTTAGTAATAGCTTGCCAATCCCACAAAATTCCAAATCTCGATAGGAGAAGTAGGTCGCGTCCAGCCTCTAACTGCCTCAATCTTTGTCGGATCTACTCTAATACCCTCCTTGGACACCACATGTCCCAAGAATGCCATATAATTAAGCCATAACTCACACTTTGAGAACTTGGCACACAATTTCTCTTCCCTCAACCTCTGAAGTACAATCCTTAAGTGTCAGACATGGACCTCCTCAGTCCTGGAGTAAACCAAAATATCATCGATAATGACAATCACAAAAGAATCAAGGTATGGTCGAAACACCCCATTCATCAACTTCATGAATGTTGCAGGGGCATTAGTCAACCCAAAAACATCACTAGGAACTCATAATGCCCATACTGAGTTCGAAAAGCTGTCTTAGGGATATCTGATGCCCTAATCTTGAACTGATGATACCCGAACCTCAAATCAATCTTAGGGAACAATGATGCTCCCTCTAGCGGATCAAATAAGTCATCAATATGCGGAAGAGGATACTTATTCTTCATTGTTACCTTGTTCAATTGTCTGTAATCAATGCAAATCCTCATAGTCCCATCCTTCTTCTTTACAAACAATACAGGGGCACCCCAAGGTGACACACTAGGGCAAATAAACTCCTTACTCAACAAATCCTATAACTAGTCCTTCAACTCTTTCAACTCTGCTGGAGCCATATGGTAGGGAGGAATAGAAATGGGCTTAGTGCCCGTCTCCAAATCAATAGCAAAATCAATATCCCTATCGAGAGGAACACCTGAAAGATCAGAAGGGAATACATCGAGAAACTCCTGAACCATGGGAACATAATCCATGGAAAGTGGTCCAACACTAGTGTCCTAAATAAAAGCTAAGTAATACAAACACCCTCTCTCTACCAATATCTGAGCATGGATGAATGCGATGACCTTGCTAGGATAACAGCCACTAGTACCCTTCCACTCAACCCTCGGAACACCAGGCATTGCTAGAGTCACAGTCTTAGCATTACAATCAAGAATAACATGATAAGGAGAAAGCCAATTCATATCCAAGATAACATCAAAGTCTACCATCCCCAAAAGGATTAAGTCTACCCAAGTGTCATACCCCGCCAAAGAAACAAGACAGGATCGATACACTCGATCCACCACTAAGGGCTCACCCATGAGTTTAGAAACACGAATAGGTACAAGCATGCTATCACACATCATATCAAATTCAGCAACAAAATATGTAGACACATAAGAGAATGTAGACCCTGGATCAAACAATACAGATACAGATCGATGACATACCAGATAATACCTATAATAACAGCATTAGACGTCTCCACCTCAGGTCTCCCTGGGAAAGCATAACACTGGCCCCCTTTGCCACCTCCAGCCTAGATGGTACCTCTACCCCCACTACTAGAAGCTCTACCACTTCTACCTGACTGAACGCTGCCTCGACCTCTATCCTTTGGTACCGGTGGTCTAGACTGAAATAAAAACTTAGGTTGGGGTCCTCCACGACCCCTCTGGGAAGTACATTAGTCATATCAGGTGATCGGGATCTCCACAAATAAAGCAAAATCTCTAACTCGAGAACTGTTGTGCGGATCCTAAAAACCCACTAAATTGCCTCACCCCGTAGGTCACTGTTGTGAACTGTACGATCCTTAACTCGCGCTATAAGAATCCAGACGTATCTGACCACCCTCGGATGTCGGCATCAATGCATGAATGGGCCCCCTATGTTGAAAGGAACCACCCCATTTGTCTGATCCCCTGCCTCCAGATCAGGCACCATGAAACTTACCTGATGTATGAGCCTTCTTAGTGTCCCCAAACTCATCCTTTTCCATCAATTCCACCTCTTTGGTGACACTCACAATGGACTGGAAGGAAGCCCCCTCTCGAGATGCCCTAAACACAGCCGATCTAATAGAGAAAGTCAGCCCCCTTACGAATCCATGGATCCTCTCTGTCTCGTCTGGAATAATGGCCAAAGCATGCCTAGACAACTGGCAAAAACAAGCCTCATACTATGTAATGGATAAGTTGTCCTGTCTCAGATTTTCAAACCTCAAACGACTCTCCTCCCTCACGCTCCAGGGGATGAAGCGATCATGAAAGACACTGGAAAATATCTCCTAAGTCACTGGAGGAGATCTAACTGGGAAAGACTCGGAATAAGATCTCCACCACTTTCTCGCTGGCCCACAAAGTTAGAGGGTAGCATACCGAACCCCATGTGACCAACTCTTGGTATGTAGTCAGAAACTCATGAGCGTCCTCACTCTTCCCACCCTGAAATCGAGGTGGGTCCATCTTTCAAAATTTCTCATACCTACGCTGCTCATCCTCTATCAGAATGATCGGCGGTGCAACCTGGCCCCCAACTACTAGTGCAAGATCATTCCCAACCACGGGGTCCACTGGTGAATGCCCCACCTCATCCTGAATAATTAGAGCTTGCTGCTGCTCTTGGGTTTGGGCCCCCTCTCTAGTCTGAGAGTCCTGTGGTCTGGCTCGCACCACCATCCTGAGTAAAGCACTCAAGAATACTTAACACCCTCAATAATGTATACTGAAGCAAATGTGTGGTTGCAGGCTCTGGAGGAACCTGATCCTCTATGTCATCAATCTAAGGATCTTGAGAGACCTCTCTAGCACGATCCCTCGCTGGTGCTGCTCTACGGGCATGACCTCTGGTTAGTGCCATTCCACAAGGTTGGCCTCTACCCCTACCCTTACCCTTAGCTAGGGCCTCAACAACTGCCTCGGGAAATGCATCCCTTCTACCACCAGTAACAATAGCTCTAGTCCTCGTCATCTGTCAGAAGAATATACAATGGCTCAATACTAAAGAAGGTAATCACTCATGATGAGAAAGAATGAACAAAAAGGAAATTTGATGGCACACGTGAGACCTATGAACCTGAGGCTCTAATACTATTTTGTCACAACCCAAAAATGGATGTGATGGCACTCGACTTATCCCACCAAGACAAGACAGCCTACAACCCAACCATTTCGATAAAGTGCAAAATTAAAATTAAAATAGAAGTTTAATAACAATTACTAATACGAATAACAAGTTAATTTAAATTAAATCCCCAAAACCTAGTTGTCACGTGCACAAGCCTCTAATGTAAATACTAAGATTTAAAGAAAATACGCAAGTCTCAAATGACGTTGTCTCTCAAGTAAAACAAAATCATAAATAGGAGTAAGAAGGTTAGCTGAGAAAACAAACAGCTACCTCACAAATCTCCACAGGAAGCCTCGAAAAAGAAGAGAGTAGAAGGTATCACGAAGATCCGGGCTCGTAACCTACAAAAAATTGTAGAAGCAAGGTGTGAGTACCAAACCACATGGTACTCAACAAGTAAAATTCTAAACATAAGCTAAGGGAATAGAATATGGGTACTCCTACCACTCTAACCGAACCTCCACAACTACAACCTGCATAAAACCAGCCTAACCTAATTCACAATTTACATAGCACACAGCTCAACAACAACACTCTAACAATTACATATCCTCAACAACAAACTAAATATTCATCAATCACAAGTTCCACATAATGACACTCACAAGATCAACAACACACAAGTTCAAATTCACTGATGATAAAGATATGCAATGCTATGAAATGCAATGTCATGTATAGTGATGCATGTTTGACCTAATGATACACACTCGATGTCTCTCAGTCTGGAACCCATGGGGGACATATCTGTCCATGCATCCGTCGTGGCGTGCGACACAATCCTCGATAATAAAATTTATTATGGTGTGTGACACATTCCTCGATAATAGAATCCGTCGCGGCGTGTGACACGTTCCTCGATAATAGAATCTATTGCGGCGTGCGACACTTCCCTCGATAATAGTATCCATCATGGCGCGTGACACGTCCCTCGAAATGGTACATCCTCTTTAATTTCTTATTCTTTCTTAATTCACATAACACTTATCACAACCATGTCTCAAAACCAATGCAAATGACATGTTCACATAAATAATAAGTCAATAAGTCTTTCAAGTCATTCTCAACACATCAGACACCAATAATTAATCACATTGCTTTTTATTACTCCTTTTTCATAATTAGAATTATTCAATATGGACAAGTCAACCCATCACCAAGTTTCATTACTCCCCAACACATAGCACAATAAATACACGATTCTATACACTTAACAAGGGTTTATAAATCCACTTGCCTCAAACAATCAATAATTACTCTGGGACTTGAGCCTTCCCCTTTCGTTGAGCTTCCAAATCAATGCAATCTATTCACATAAATAATCACCATTAACATTTCTAACCCAACAACACCCATATTACTATAGATTTAACCTAGATCCAAAAACTCACCCAAATTTACAATCAAGTTTCTAAGTTTCAAGCCTAGGGTTAAGCTTCAACTTCTTCAATATCCCAATCCTAACGGTATTCATGTAATACATTATACTCATTATTTAATTGTATACCTAAAAAAAATAATTCTAACACCATTTTGTCTCGAAAGACAATTATATTATCTTCCGACCCTCAATTTGCATCCTATGCTTAACCCATAACCACTGACAACATATAATAATTCCTCAAAATTTTCGTGACCTATATATATATATATATATATATATATATATATA
>JAJOOR010033190.1:0-16619 GCA_036250505.1 Solanum acaule | reverse complement strand
ACTTGGTATAAATGATGGTATATATAACAACCAAATGTCATAATGATGATGGTATATTATCTTACATATGAACATATGTATATTAAAATGACTGCAGTAATAAATTATTTGGTGTAATCGGTGGTGTAAAAAACTACAAGTTTGACGATCTATGGTATATAATTAGAACCTCATAAATAAAAATATTGTACATATTTTAGTGTATTTTAAGTATGTGAATTGGTGTAAATAATAATATGAAAAATAGTTCCTACATTTATTGAAGTAACCTAATAAAATCATAAATTTTAAAAATTGGTTTAAGGGTATGTAATCTTTGACTGTTTTTTTTTTAAAGTTTATTAAATGGGTAAAATATTGATAAAATACTTTGGTATTTCTTTGACTGTTTTTTTTAAGATCATTAAATGGTTAAAATTTTGGTAAAATACTTTGATATTTCAATAAATGGCCTATGACTACATCTTGGTTAACACTGAAACCATAAAAAAAAACACGCTGTTAAAAAAAAAATTGGTTTACATATTAAAGAAAGAAACACAAAACGGGGTAAACACATTGGTATGTATACCAACCTGCAACTTTGAAAGAAATCCAAGCGATCATATACAAGCATTTAGTATAATTTTTCAATAATTATAAAACCCAATTTATACCTAAATTTATACCAAACTCATACATGTACAAACCAAACTCACACTATAAATTTATCACAAAATTTAACCAAAAAAGCAACCAAATAAATGCATAATCACAGAATAAAGACAATATCCAACAACGAACTCAAAACCATAAACGCAACTAAAGTACAATCCAAAATAACAAAAGAGATTCAAAACCATAAAACATTCATGAAATTCTGTCTTAAGAAATAACACTTTTTACTCCTTGACCCTCCGATTTGACCGACCACCTTGCTTAGAAGCTTCATCTTCACTAACAGATTCAGTATCAATTTTCATCTTTCCATATTCCCACAGTAATGCTCCAAATCTCAACCGAAGATTTTCAGCATTTACACCCGACATAGATATGTTCATATCTCCACGGCACACATATTCAGCAAAAACACAGGTATACAGACCACAATCCCTACAAATATTACCCAATCAGCATAATTAGTACAATACATAGTATAATCAACCACAAAAAAGACACATTATACTTTTACACGGAGTCTTTTCCATCGAAAATTGATAAATTTTTTGGTTAGTTGGATTGTGAATTGTTTATGTGAAGAAGATTAAAGGTTAACAAAAATGAAGAAGAATATGGAAGAGAAACCCTTTTGACTTCCCAAAATATTTTCAAGATTTCTTGAAACTATAACTCCACATTGATAAGTACACCCCTTTCTTGGTAAAAAAAAAGCTTTATCATAAAAGGAATAAACTAATTATGATCCCCAAAAGGTCCACTAAGCCTAAAAAAGGGAAAAAAATAAAAGTAATGAATCGTGTGTATTTGAAGCTGTTTAGGAGAGAGAATATTTGGTAAATATTAATATCCTAATTATACTCCATATAAAAGGCACGGAATACTAATAGTATGAGAGAGAAAAATATGTAAAAAAAAATTAAAATAAATACAAAAATTAAATGTTTTGTTATGTATGTAATTTAAAAACTTAGTTTGTAATTAAATATAAGTATATTGATATTTTGTTAATAAAAGTCTTAAGTAGTATATTTTGTAATTTTCCCTTTTAGGAATTACCCGAAATTCTTGAATTTTCGTCTGGATCTGGCGCCTCGGAGAACCCCAAATTTGTTTTTTTTTTTAAACTTTATTAGGACCAACGTAATGAGTTGGGGAACCACCAGGATACTCACTCTATTTTTTTTATGGCTATTTCCGCATTTACTGGCCCTTTTTAAGAATTACCCAAAATCTTCAATTTTTCATGCATTATATCCAATGGATCTGGCGCCGCGGAGCACCCAATATTTTTTTCTCAAAAAACTTAATGAGGACCTCCGTAATGAGTTGGGGAACCACAACGTATACTCACAAAAATTTTAAACGCTTATTTCTGCATTTATAGCCTTTTTTAGGAATTAACCAAAATCTTCAATTTTTTGTGTGTTATATCTGGCGCCCCAGAGCACCCAAAATTCTTTTCTCAAAAAACTTTATGAATACCTCATAATGATTTGGGGAACCAACACGTATACCCACATCATTATTTTAATGTCTATTTTTACATCTACATGCCTTTTTTTTTAGAAATTACCCAAAATCCTGATTTTTTTGTGTGTTAGAAGCACATGGATCTGGCACCCTATAGTACCAAATATTTTTTTCTCAAAAAATATTATGAGGATCTTCGTATTAACTTAGGGAACCACAACGTATACTCACACCATTTTTAATGCTTCGCATTTACAGGCTCTTTTTTAGAAATTACCCAAAATCCTCAATTTTTTGTGTGTTATTGCCCATAAATCTGGCACCAAGGAGCACCCAATTTTTTTTTCTCAAAAATCTTTATGAGGACTTTAATAATGAGTTGGGCATCACGTATACTCAAACCATTTTAACGCTTATTTTTCGCATTTACAAGTCCCTTTCTAGGAATTACCCAAATTCATCAATTTTTCATGTGTAGTCCATGGATTTGGCGCTCCGGAGCACCCAAATTAATTTCTCAAGAAACTTTATGAGGAAATTCGTAATGAGTTGGGAAACCACATCGTATACTCACACCATTTTCTGAACGCCTATTTCTACATTTATAGGCCTTTTTTTAGAAATTACCCAAATTCCTCTATTTTCGTGTGTATAGCCCATGGATCTGGCAGCCTAGAGCATCGAAATTTTTTTCTCAAAAAACTTGAGGAAGACCTTTGTAATGAGTTGGGGAAACACAACGTATACTCACACCATTTTTTGAACGCCTATTTTCGCATTTACAGGCCCTTTTTAAGAATTATCCAAAATTCTCGATTTTTCGTGTGTTATATAGCCCATGTATCTGGCGCCGCGGAGCACCCAAATTTTTATTTCTTAAAATCATTATGAGGACCTCCGTAAATAGTTGGGGAATCATCATGTATACTCACACCATTTTTTTAATGCCTCAAAATTTTCAATTTTTCGTGTGTTATATCCCATTTGATCTGGCACCTCAAAGCACCCAAATTTTTTTTCTCAAACACTTTTATGAGGACCTTCGTAATGAGTTAAGGAACCACCACGTATTCTCACATCATTTTTTAATGCCTATTTCTACATTTACATGCCCCTTTTTAGGAATTACCCAAAATCCTGATTTTTTGTGTGTTCTAGCTAATAGATTTGGCACCCCGTAGTACCAAATATTTTTTTCTCACAAAACTCTATGAGGATCTTCGTATTGAGTTGGGGAACCACAATGTATACTCACACAATTTTTAATGCCTATTTCCGCATTTACAGGCCCTTTTTTAGGAATTATCCAAAATTCTCGATTTTTCGTGTGTTATAGCTAGGGGTGTCAAAAATGAATGTAAACATAGGTAACCCACCCAGAATTTTAAGGGTTGGCTCAAGATAATTTGAATTTGATTCAATCTCAACTCATTCAAGTCTAACCCGTTTTAAGAGAATCCTCAATTGAGCCTAATTCAATCTCCAATTTCAATTTGTTTTAAAACACTTTACTAATATATATTTCTATATTAAAGGTATGAATTATTATCTATTTAACATCTTTTAGGATTTATCTATCTATTTGTTACTTTTTTAAAAAAAAATCCTGAGCTAAAATTTGAATTGTGATTATAAAAGTTAAATATCACTATGTTAAAATTATTGAGATTAATCAGGTCAAATTGGGAGGGTCAAGACCCAACCCATTTTTTAGCCCATTTGAACCTAACCCATTTGAGCCCAAAGTAAACTTGAGCGAGTTAAGACCCAACCCGATTTCTATTTCAACCCATTTTAATATCTCCAATTTCAATTCAACCCGCTCATTTGACAACCCTAGTTATAGCCCATGGATCTGGCACCAAGGAGCAACCAAATTTTTTTCTCAAAAAACTTTATGAGGACTTTAATAATGAGTTGGGGACCACCACATAAACTCAAACCATTTTAACGCCTATTTTTTACTTTACAGGTCCTTTTTTAGAAATTACCCAAATTCTTCGATTTTTCATGTGTTATAACCCATGGATCTGGCACCCCGGAGCACCCAATTTTTTTTCTCAAGAAAATTTATGAGGAACTTCGTAATGAGTTAGGGAACAACCCCGTATAGTCACACCATTTTCTTAACGCCTATTTCTACATTTACATGCCCTTTTTAGGAATTATCAAAATTCCTCTATATTTCGTGTGTTATAGCCCATGGATCTAGCAACCCAAAGCACCAAAAAAAAATTCTCAAAAAACTTGAGGAAGACCTTTGTAATGAGTTGGGAAACCACAAATTATACTCACACCACTTTTTGAACGCCTATTTCCGCATTTACATGTCTTTTTTAGGAATTACCCAAAAATTCACGATTTTTCGTGTGATATAGCCTATGTATTTGGCGCCAAGGAGCACCCATAATATTTGTCTTAAAATTCTTTATGAGAACCTCCATAATTAGTTAAGGAACCACCTTGTTTACTCACACCATTTTTGTAATGCCTATTTCGACATTTACAAGTCCTTTTTTTTAGGAATTACCCAAAATTCTTTATTTTTCGTGTGTTATATCCCATGGATCTGACACCCGGGAGCACCCAAAAATATTTTCTCAAAAAACTTTATGAGGACCTCTGTAATGAGTTGTAGAACCACCACATATACTCACACCATTTTTTAACGCTTATTTCCGCTTTTACAGGCCCTTTTTTAGAAATCACCAAAAATCCTCGATTTTTCGTGTCTATAGCCCATGGATCTGGCACCCAGGAGCACCCATATATTTTTTCTCAAAAGATTTTATGAGGACCTCCGTAATGAGTTGGAAAACCACCACGTATATCCACACTTGATTTTTAATGCCTATTTTCACATTTACAAGCCTTTTATTTAGGATTACCCAAATCTCTCAATTTTTCATGTGTTATAGCACATGGATGTGGCGCCCCGGAGCACCCCAATATTTCTTCTCAAAAAATATTTTCAAGTGTTACTACCGCATTTACAGGGTCATTTTTAGGAATTTTCCAAAAACCTCAATTTCTCTTGTTATAGCCCATGGATCTGGAACTCCGGAGAACCCAATTTGTTTTCTCAAAAGACTCTTTGAGGATCTCCGTAATGAGTTGGGGAATCACCACGTATATTCACACAAGTTTTTTAACGCTTATTTTCGCATTTACAAACACTTATTTAGAAATTACCCAAATTTCTTGAATTTTTCGTGTGTTATAATCCATGGATCTGGCGCCCCGGAGCATCCAAAAGTTTATTCTCAATAAACTTTATGAGGACCTCCGTAATGAGTTGAGGAGCCACCACGTATACTCACACCATTTTTAACTCTTCTTTCCACATTTACAGATCATTTTTTAGGAATTACCCAAATTTCTCAATTTTTCCTGTGTTATAGCCCATGGATCTGGCTCCTCGGAGTAACCAATTTTTCTTTCTCAAAATACTTTATTAGGACATCCATAATGAGTTGGGGAACCACTACGTATACTCACACCATTTTTTTAACGCTTATTTCCACATCTACAGGCCCTTTTTTAGGAATTACCAAATATCCTCGATTTTTCTTATATTATAGCCCATGGATCTGGCTCCCCAAAACAACTAAAAAAAAATTTCTCAAAAAACTTAATGAGGACCTATGTAATGAGTTGCGAAATCACCATGTATATTTACGCTATTTTTTAACACCTAATCTCGCATTTATACACCCATTTTAAAAAATTACCTAAAATCCTCGATTTTTCGTGTTATAGCCCATTGATTCGGCACCCCGGAGCACCCATAATTTTTTTCTCAAAAACATTTATGAGGACCTCCGTAATGAGGTGAAGAACAACCACGTATACTCAAACAATTTTATCGCCTCTTTCAGCATTTACATGCCATTTTTAGAATTACCCAAATCCCTCTATTTTTCGTCTGTTATAGCACATAGATCTGGCGCCCCAGAGCACTCAAATATTTTTTTCTCAAAAAACTTTATAGTCCTCCGTAATGAGTTAGGGAACCACCATATATACTCACACAATTTTTTTAATACTGATTTCCGCATTTACAGGCTCTTTTTAGGAATTACCCAAAATCATCATTTTTTTCATGTGTTATATATCCCATGGATCTGGCACTCCGAAGAACCCAAAATGTTTTTTCTCAAAAAACTTTATGGGCACCTGTGTAATGAGTTGTGGAACCACTACGTATACTCACACCATTTTAACGCTTTTTTCTGCATTTATAGGTCCTTTTTTAGGAACTACCCAAAATTCTCGATTTTTCATGTGTTATAGCCCATGGACCTGTCACCCAAGAGCACCCAAATTTTTTTCTCTCAAAAAATTTATGAGGACCTCCATAATGAGTTGGGGAACCACCACTTATATTCACACCAAATTTTTAACACCTATTTTCGCATTTACAAGACCCTTTTTTAGGAATTACCCAAATTTTTTTATTTTTCGTGTGTTATAACTCATGCATCTGGCACCTCAGAGCACCCAATTTTTTTTTCTCAAAAAACTTTATGAGAACCTCTGTAATGAGTTGTGGAACCACCACGTATACTCTCACTATTTTTAACGCATATTTCTGCATTTACAGGCCATTTTTTTGAAAATACCCAAATTCTTTGATTTTTCATATGTTATAGCCTATGGATCTGACACCCAGGAGAACCCTAAACTTTTTTGTCAAAAAACATTATAAGGACCTCCGTAATGAGTAGTGAACCACCACGTATACTAACACTTATTTTAACGTCTATTTCCGCATTTATAGGACCTTTTAGGAATTATCCAAATTCATCGATTTTTTGTGTGTTAGCCTGTGGATCTGGCGCACCGGAGCACCCATATTTTTTTCTCAAAAAACTTCATTAGGGACTTCCGTAATAAGTTGGGAACCACCACGTAACTCTTACCATTTTTAACGCCTATTTCCATATTTAAATGTCCTTTTTTTGGAATTATCCAAAATTCTTAATTTTTCATATATTATATCCCAGAGATCTTGAACCCTGGAGCAATCAAAAAAAATTTCTCAAAATTTTTTATAAGAACCTCCCTAATGAGTTGGGCAACCACCAGGTATACTCACATAATTTTTAACGCATATTTTCGCATTTACAAGCCTTTTTAAGAATTACCCAAAATTCTCAATTTTTCGTGTGTTAGCACATGGATCTGGCGCAGCGAAGTGCCCAATTTTTTTTTCAAAAAACTTTATGATGACCTCTGTAATGAGTTGGGGAACCACCACGTATACTCACACTATTTTTAACGCCTATTTCCGCATTAACAAGCTTTTTTTAGGAATTTTCCAAATTCATCAATTTTTCGTGTGATATAACCAATGGATCTGGCACCTCGGAGCACCCAAATATTTTCTCAAAAAACTTAATGAGAACCTCTGTAATGAGTTGGGAAACCACTACGTATTCTAACACCATTTTTAACGCATATTTCTGAATTTACAGGCTATTTTTAGAAAATACCCAAAATCTTTTATTTTTCGTGTGTTATTGCCCATGCATCTAACACCCTGGAGCATCCAAAAAAATTTCTCAAGAAACTTTATGAGGACCTCTGTAATGAGTTGGGAAACCACCACGTATACTCACACCATTTTTAACGCTTATTTTCTTATTTACATGACTTTTTTTGGAATTATCTAAAATCTTCAATTTTTTGTATGTTTATAGCCCATTGATATGGCGCCGCGGAGCACCCTAAATTTTTTTCTCAAAAAACTTTATGAGTACCTTCGTAATAAGTTGGAGAACCACTAAGCATATTCACACTATATTTTTAACGCCTATTTTCGCATTTAGAGGCCTTTTTTTAGGAATTAACCAAAATCCTCAATTTTTCGTGTGTTATGCCCATGGATTTGGCTCCTCGGAGCTCCCAATTTTTTTTTCTCAAAAAAGTTTATGAAAACTTCCGTAATGAGTTGGGGAATCACCACGTATATACATTCTATTTTTAACGTCTATTTTCGCATTTATGGGGCCTTTTTGAGGAATTTCCCAAAATTCTAGATTTTTCGTGTGTTATAGCCCTTGGATCTGACACCTGGAGCACCTAATTTTTTTTTTCTCAAAAACTTTATATGGACCTCTGTAGTGAGTTGAGGAAACCCCAGGTGTACTCACACCATTTTTAACGCCTATTTCGGCTTTTACAGGCCCTTCTTTAGAAATTACCCAAATTCCTCAATTTTTCGTGTGTTATTACCCATGGATATGGCCCCCCGGAGCACCCAAATTTCTTTTTTCTCAAAGAAATTTATGAGGACCTCCGTACTAAGTTGGGAAACCACCATGTATACTACTTATACCATTGTTTGAACGCCTATTTATGCATTTACAGACACTTTTTTAGGAAATTCCTTAAATCCTTGTTTTTTATTGTGTATACCCAATGGTTATGGCACCCCGGAGCAGCCAATTTTTTTCTCTCAAAAGAATTTATTAGAACCTCTGTAATGAGTTGGAGAACCACCACATATATTCTTACCATTTTTAACGCCTATTTTTACATTTACATGCCCTTTTTTAAGATCTGCCAAAAATTCTTAATTTTTCATGTGTATAGTCCATGGATCTGGCACCCAGGAGCATCCAATTTTTTTTCTCAAAAAATTATATGAGGACCTCCGTAATGAGTTAGGGAATCACCATGAATACTCATACTATTTTTTGACGCCTATTTCCGCATTTACAGGCCCTTTTTAGAAATTACCAAAATTTCTCAATTTTTAGTGTGTAATAGCCCAAGAATTTGGCGCCTCGGGGAACCCAATTTTTCTTTTCTCAAAATTTTTTATAAGGGCTTCCATAATGAGTTGGGGAACCACCAGCTATACTCACATCATTTTTAACTCCTATTTCTGCATTTACATGCCCTTTTATAGAAATTATCTAAAATCCTAGAGTTTTCGTGTGTTGTAGCCTATGAATCTGTCACCCCAAGCAACTAATTTTTTTTGTCAAATAACGTTATAAGGACCTCCATATTGAGTTGGGAACCACCACGTTTATTCACACCATTTTTAACCCCTATTTTCGCATTTACAGACCTTTTTTAGGAATTACCTAAAATCATCGGTTTTTCGTGTGTTATATAGCCAATGAATCTGGCGCCATAGACCACCCAAATTTTTTTTTCTCAAAAAACTTTATGAGGATCTATCTAATGAGTTGGAGAAACACCGCGCATGCTAACAACATTTTTAACGCCTATTTACGCATTTAGAGGCTCTTTTTTAGGATATACTAAAATTCTCAATTTTTTGTGTGTATGCCTATGCATATGTTACCCCAGAGCATCCATGCATATGTCACCCCAGAGCATCTAAATTTTTTTCCTCAAAAAACTTTATGAGGATCACAGTAATGAGTAAGGAAACACCATGTAAACTCACATCATTTTTAATGCTTATTTTCGCATTTACAGGTCCCTTTTTAGGAATTACCCAAAATCATCGATTTTTTGTGTGGATTTGGCGCCTTGAAGCACCCCAAATTTGTTTTTGTAAAAAACTTTATTAGGACCTCCGTAATGATTTGGAGAACCACCATGATACTCACACCATATTTTATGGCTATTTCCGCATTTACTGGCCCTCTTTAGGAATTACCCAAAAACTTCGATTTTTCGTGCGTTATAACCCATGGATATGGCGCCCTGGAGCACCCAATATTTTTTTCTCAAAAAACTTTATGAGGACCTCCGTAATGAATTGGAGAACCAAACGTATACTCATAAAAAAAAATTAACACTTATTTATGCTTTTGTAGTCCTTTTTTAGGAATTAACCAAAATCTTCGATTTTTCGTGTGTTAGCCCATGGATCTGGCTCCCCAGAGCACCCAAAATTCTTTTCTCAAATTTTTTTATGAGGACTTTCATAATGAGTTGGGGAACCATCACGTATACTCACATTATTTTTAACCTCTATTTCTATATATACATGCCCTTTTTTAGTAATTACCCAAAATCCTAATTTTTTGTGTGTTCTCACACATGGATCTGGCACCCAGTAGTACCAAATTTCTTTTCTCAACAAACTTTATGAGGATCTTTGTATTGAGTTGGAGAACCACAATGTATACTCACACCATTTTTAATGTCTGTTTTCGCATTTACAAGCCATTTTTTTATGAATTACCCAAAATTCTCAATTTTTTATGTGTTATAACCCATGGATCTGGCACCAAAGAGCACCTAAATTTTTTTCTCAAAACACTTTATGAGGACTTTAATAATGAGTTGGGGAACCATCACGTATACTCAAACTATTTTAATGTCTATTTTCGCATTTACAAGTTCTTTTTTAGGAATTACCCAAATTCCATAATTTTTCATATGTTATATAGCTCATGGATCTGGAACCCCGAAGCACCCAATTTTTTTCTCAAGAAACTTTATGAGGAACTTCGTAATGAGTTGGGGAACCACCTCGTATACTCACACCATTTTTTTAATGCCTATTTCTACATTTACATGCCCTTTTTTAGGAATTATCCAAATTCCTCTATTTTTCGTATGTTATAGCCCATGGATCTGGAAGCCCAGAGCACCGAAATGTTTTTCTCAAAAAACTTGAGAAGGACCTTTGTAATGAATTTGAAAACCACAACATATATTCACACCATTTTGAATGCCTATTTCCGCATTTACAGGATCTTTTTAGGAATTACCCAAAATCCTTGATTTTCGTGTGTTATAACCCATGTATCTGGCACAACGGAGCATCAAATTTTTTTCTTAAAAATCATTATAATGACCTCCGTTATTATTTGGGGGACCACCATGTATACTCACACAAATTTTTTAATGCCTATTTCCGCATTTATATCCCATACATCTGACACCCCGGAGCACCCATAAAAAATTTCTCAAAATACTTTATGAGGACCTCCGTAATGAGTTGTGGAACCACCACATATACTCACATCATTTTTTTAACGCCTATTTCCACATTTAGAGGCCCCTTTTTAGGAATCACCCAAAATCCTCAATTTTTTTATGTCTTATAGCCCATGAATTTGGCACCCAGGAGCACCCATATTTTTTATCTCAAAAAATTTATAAAGATCTTCGTTATGAGTTGGAGAATCGACACGTATATTCACACCTGATTTTTAATGCCTTTTTCCGTATTTACAAGCCTTTTGTTTAGGAATTACCCAAATTTCTCGATTTTTCGTGTGTTAAAGCCCATGAATCTGATGCCTCGAAGCACCCAATTGTTTTTTCTCAAAAAACTTTATGAGGACCTATGTAATGAGACGACGAACCACCACGTATACTCTTACCATTTTTTAACTCATATTTCCTCATTTATAAGCCATTTTTAGGAATTATCCAAATTCTTCAATTTTTCGTGTGTTATATAGCCCATGGATCAGGCACCCAGGAGTACCCAAATTTTTTTTATCAAAAAACATTATGAGTACCTCCGTAATGAGTTATGGAACCACCACATATACTCACACCGTTTTAACGCCTATTTTCGCATTTACAAGCCCTTTTTTAGGATTTATCCAAAAATCTTTGATTTTTCGTGTGTTATGCCCATGGATTTGGCACCCTAAAGCTCCCAAAAAAAATTCTCAAAAAACTTTATGAGGACCTCCATAATAAGTTGGGGAACCACCACGTATACTCACACTATTTTTAATTCCTATTTCCGTATTTACATGTCCTCTTTTAGGAATTACAAAAAATCCTCAATTTTTCGTGTATTAGCCTATGGATCTAGCGCCCTGGAGTACCCAAATTCTTTTCTCAAAAAACTTTATGAGGGCCTCCATAATGAGTTGGGGAACAATCACGTATACTCACACAACTTTTTTAACACATATTTCCGTATTTACAGGCCCTCTTTTAGAAATTACTCAAATTACTCAATTTTTCATGTGTTATGGCCCATGGATCTAGCTCCCGCGAGAACCCAAATTGTTTTCTCAAAAAAACTTTTTGAGGACCTTCGTAGTGAGTTGGGAAACCACCACATTTACTCATACCATTTTCTTAACGCCTATTTTCGCATTTACGGACTTTTTTTCCAGGATTACCCCAAAGCCTTGATTTTTCGTGTGTTATAAGCCCATGGATCTGACAGCCCAAAGCACCAAAAATATTTTTCTCAAAAGACTTTATAAGGACCTTCGTAATGAGTTGGTGACCCCTATGTATACTCATGCCGCTTTTTTAATGCCTATTTCTGCATTTACAACCCTTTTTTTTTTTAGAAATTATCCTTATTCCTTGATTTTTTGGGAGTTAGCTCATGGATCTGGAGCCACGGAGAATCCAAAAAATTTACTCAAGAAAGCTTATGAGGACCTTCGTAATGAGTTTGAGAACCACCACATATACTTATACCATTTTGTTAACACCTATTTTCGTATTTACAAACCTTTTTTTAGGAATTACCCAAAATCCTTGATTTTTTCGTGTGTTATAGCCCATCAATTTGGAACCCGGAGCACCTACAAAATTTTTATCAAAAAACTTTATGAGTACCTCCTTAATGAAATAGAGAACCACAATTTATACTCACATCATTTCTTTAATGCCTATTTCCGCATTTACATTTCTTTTTTTAGGAATGACCCAAAATTCTCAATTTTTTGTGTGTTATAGTTCATGGATCTGGCACACCGAAGCACCCAAATTGTTTTCTCAAAAAACTTTATGAGGACCTTTGTAATGAGTTGGGGAACCACAACGTATACTTACACCATTTTTTTAGTGCTTATTTTCGCATTTACAGGCCCATTTTTTAGGAATTACCCAAAATTTTCAATTTTTCATGTGTTTTGGCCCATGGAGCTAGCGCCTCGCAACACCAAAAAAAAAATTTCTCAAAAAACTTTATGAAGACCTCCATAATGAGTTGGGAAAAAACCACATATACTCACACCATTTTTAACGCCTATTTCGACATTTACGGGCACTTTTTTAGGAATTACCCAAATTTCTCAATTTTTCATGTGTTATAGCCCATGGATCTAGCGGCCTGAGCACCCACATTGTTTTTCTCAAAAAACTTTATAAGGACATCTGTAATGAGTCAGGGAACACCACGTATAGTCACGCCATTCTTTTATTGCGTATTTCTGTATTTGCAAGACCTTTTCTAGGAATTACCCAAAATCTTTGATTTTTTGTTTATTTATATCCCATGGATCTGGCACCCAAGAGAACCCAAATTTTTTTTCCCAAAAAACATCATGAGGATGTTTGTAATGAGTTGGGGAACCATTACGTATACTCACACCATTCTTTAACGCATATTTCCGCATTTACAGGCTCTTATGTAGGAATTACACAAAATTCATGATTTTTCATGTGTTATAGTCCATGAATCTGGCGCCCCGAAGCATTAAAAAAAAAATCTCAAAATTTTTTATGAGTACCTCTGTAATGAATTGGAGAACCACCACGTATACTCACACCATTTTAACTCATATTTCAACATTTACAGGCCTTTTTTTAGGAACTACCCAAATTTCTCGATTTTTCGTGTGTTATAGTCCATGGATGTAGCACCCCAGTGCACCCAAATTTTTTTCTCAAAAAACTTTATAAGGACATCCATCATGAGTTGGAAACGATCACGTATACTCACACCATTTAATAAACACCTATTTCCACATTTACATGCCAATTTTTAGAAATTATCTAAAATTCTTAATTTTTCGTGTGTTATAACCCATGGATCTTGCGCCCCAGAGCATTAAAAAAATATTCTCAAAAAATATTTTGAGGACCTCCGTAATGAGTTGGGGAACTACCACTTATACTCACACCATTTTTAATGCCTATTTCCGCATTTACATGCCCTTTTTTAGGAATTACCCAAATTTCTTGATTTTTGTGTGTGTTTTATCCATGGATCTGGCGCCTCGAAGCACCCAATTTTTTTTCCTCAAGAAACATTATGAGGACATCCGTAATGAATTGGGGAACCATCACATATATTCGCACCATTATTATAATGCTTATTTCTGCATTTATAGGCCCTTTTTCGGGGATAGCCCAAAATCCTCAATTTTTCTGGTATTATAGCCCATGGATCTGGCATCCCGGAGGACCTAAAACCTTTTTCTCAAAAATTTTTATGAGGACCACCGTAATGAGTTGGGAAACCACCACGTATATTGAGACCATTTTTTAACGCTTATTTCCGTATTTATAGGATTTTTTTTTAGGAATTACCCAAAATCCTCAATTTTGTCGTGTGTTATAACCCATGGATCTTGAGCCCTAGAGCACCCAAAAATATTTCCTCAAAAACTTTATGAGGACCTCCATAATGAGTTGGGGAACCACCACGTATACTCACACAATTTTTAATGTCTATTTTCGCATTTACAGTCCCTCTTTTAGAATTACCCAAATTCCTTATTTTTTGTGTGTTATAGCCCATGGATCTGACACTCCGGAGCACCCAATTTTTTTCTCAAAATATTTTATGAGGACCTTCATAATGATTTGGGGATCCACCACGTATACTCAGACCATTTTTAACGCCTATTTCTGCATTTACAAACCCTTTTTTAGGAATTACCCAAAATTCTCGATTTTTCGTGTGTGCCCATGGATCTAGTACTCGGGGCACCCAAACATTTTTTCTCAAAAAACTTTATGAGAACATCCATAATGAGTTGGGGAACCACCACGTATGCTCACACCATTTTTATAATGACTATTTCAGCATTTACAGGTCTTTTTAGGAATTACCCAAAATTCTCGATTTTTCATGTGTTATAGCCCATGAATCATGCACCCCGGAGAACCCAAAACTTTTTTCTCAAAACAATTAATGATGACCTCTGTATTAAGTTTCGGAAACACCACGTATACTCACACAATTTTATTAACGTCTATTTCCGTATTTACAGACCTTTTTTTTAGAAATTACCCAAAATCCTTGATTTTTCGGCCGTCATAGCCCATGGATCTGGCGCTCCGGAGCACCAAAAATTTTTTTCTCAAAAAACTTTATGAGGAGTTTCGTAATGAGTTAGGGAACTACCATGTATACTAACACCATTTTTTTAATGCCTATTTTTGCATATACATGCCTTTTTTAGAAATTACCATATTCCTCGATTTTTCATGTTTTTTAGCCCATGGCGCCCTAGAGCACCCAATTTTTTTTTCTCAAAAAACATTATGGTGTGAACGTTTTCCCCTCCAGACCAACTCAGGCCATTAATAAAGCCCACAAAAATTTTTGGCCAAAAACTCACTGGGATCCCGGTTCACCAAAAATTCTTGGACTATAGTACACGTAAAACAATAAATTTGGTCATTCTCGCTTTAAGCGTCGTTTGAACTTGAAAATGCGAAAGTTTTCCCTGCGGACCAACTCACACCATTGATAAGGTCTTAATGGACGCCCACAAAACAATTTGGTCAAAAACTCAATAGGATCACGGATCACAAAAAAGTTGTGGACTATAGCACACGAAAATCGGTAAATTTGGTAATTCCCACTTTGAGCCTCGTTTGAATTTGAAAATGCAGATGTTTTCCCCTTCAGACCATACTAAGGTCATAATGGACGCCGATAAAATTTTTGGCCAAATACCCGCCAGAATCCCAGATCACCAAAAATACATAGATTATAGCACACGTAAAATGATAAATTTGGTCATTCAGCTCTAGGCGTCCTTTGAACTTGAAAATGTGGATGTTTACCCCTCCGTACCAACTCGCGCCATTAATAAGGTCTTAACGGACGCCCATAGAAAATTTTGGCCAAAAACCCGTAGGGATCACGAATCACAAACAATCCATGGACTATAGCACACGTGAACCAGTAGGTCATTCCCGCTCTGGGCCTCGTTTAAACTTGAAAATGTGGACGTTTTCCCTCTTGACGAACTCACGCCATTAATAAGGTCTTAACGGATGCCCACAAAAAAGTTCGGCCAAAAATCCGTCGGAATCACGGATCACAAAAAATTCATGGACTATAGCCCACCTAAAATGGTAAATTTGGTCATTCCCGCTCTGGGACTCATTTGAACTTGAAAATGTGGACGTTTGCCTCTCCAGAACAACTCACGCCATTAATAAGGTCTTAACGTACATCCACAAAAATTTTCGGCCAAAAACTCACCGGGATCTTGGATCACCAAAAATCCATGGACTATTTGCACACGTAAAATGGTAAATTTGGTCATTCCCGCTCTGGGCCTCGATTTAACTTGAAAATGCATACGTTTTCTCCCTCAGACCAACTCACGCCATTAATAAGGTCTTAACGGACACCGGAAAAAAAAGTTAGACCAAAATTCCACCGGAATCACATATCACAAAAAAATCATGAATAATATATATATACTAATATTTTCTTTCACATTCACAGATGAAAGGACTCATGAGAATAAGATGAAGGGTACTTACACTTGCAATTTTGATTTATATATATATATATATATATATATATATATATATATATA